>BLSH010521002.1:920165-939483 GCA_018402905.1 Glandirana rugosa
ACTATATGGACCACTTATATACTTGTACATGTTGATCATATCCCCCCTTAATCTCCTCTTCTCAAGAGAGAATAAATTCAGATCCTCTAATCTTTCCTCATAGCTGAGCTCCTCCATGCCTTTTATTAGTTTGGTTGCCCTTCTCTGCACTTTCTCCAGTTCCCCGATATCCTTTTTGAGAACTGGTGCCCAAAACTGAACTGCATATTCCAGATGAGGTCTTACTAATGATTTGTACAGGGGCAAAATAATGTCTCTATCTCTGGAGTCCATACCTCTCTTAATACAAGAAAGGATTTTGCTTGCTTTGGAAACCGCAGCTTGGCATTGCATGCCATTATTAAGCTTATGATCTACCAGAACCCCCAAATCCTTCTCCACTATGGATTCCCCCAGTTGTACTCCCCCTAGTATGTACGATGCATGAAACAGTCACACCACATGTTTTGAGAGAGTCCTGTATTTCACCTGAATTTATTTGTGTGTTTTTTTTACATGCTGGCAGCAACAATTTTACTGGCAGTTGTGGCTGAAATTTTAGTTGGCCTACCTGACCGTGGTTTGGTTTCAACGGAACCCCTCATTTTCCACTTCTTGATTAGAGTTTGAACACTGCTAATTGGCATTCTCAATTCCTTGGATATCTTTTATATCCCTTTCCTATTTTATACAGTTCAACTACCTTTTCCCGCAGATCCTTTGACAATTCTTTTGCTTTCCCGATGACTCAGAATCCAGAAACGTCAGTGCAGCACTGGATGAAAGATGCGAAGGGTCTGTCAGGAGTACAGGAACTCATTGACCTTTTATACACACACACTAATTACAAGCAAACAGATCACAGGTGAGGATGGTTACCGTTAATAGCCATTCAAACCCCTTTGTGTCAACTTGTGTGCATGTTATCAGGCCAAAATCATCAGGGTATGTAAACTTTTGATCAGGGTAATTCAGGGTAGTTTCTGTTGTCATTATGATTTAAAAAGAGTAAACACAGCTGATTGATAATAAATGGCTTCAGTCAAACACTAACCATGAGTGAAAGAAATGTTTTGTGTTATCATTCATATTCTCTGAAAAGTGGCCAATAAATCAAATTCTGCCAGGGTATATAAACTTATGAACACAACTGTATTCTGGAATTTTCATACATTTTTTTGTTATACTAGTAAGGGCGATGATCAGCAACTTATAGTGGGACTGCAATATTGTGGTAGACACTAACTGGCACTTCTGACACTTTGTGGGAACCAGTGACACTAACTGGCAGTGATCAGTGCTAAAACTATTCACTGTCACTGTACTAATGACACTGTTTGGGAAGGAGTTAAACATCTAGGGTGATCAAAGGGTTAAATGTGTGCCTAGTCAGTGTTTTTGTGTACTTTGTGAGGTGCTTTTACTAAAGAATGCGATAGGTTTTCTTTCTTTGCAGGGAAAGAAAATCCATCACATCCCCACTGTCAGAACAGAGCTCTGCCTTGTTTATATATGCAGAGCTCTGTCCAGCCTGTCTTCCTGATGATCAGTGGGTGCCGGCAGATATCCATTGGCTGGCACCCGCTGATCAGCTTCTGCTGTGACTAATCACAGCAGAAGCGGTGCGCCCCCTAGGCAGAAGTGCAGAATAATGTATATACATGTGATTCTGCACAGCATGGCAGGGCAGTCTTTATAGTGGTATCTACTGACACTAAGTGGGAGTGTGCTACCACAAAAACCTGTATATTATTTGCTTTGGTATGTCCCATTGTTTTTCCCTCCTGTAATAGGGCTTAGGGAAATAATTTTATTCTTAGACACAAAAGACTGGAAAGACATCCTTAGTACTGGGCTTTTCTGAAGTAAAAACTGCATTGGAATAAGGTTATGTGTTCTGATGTAGTGGCCAAACTATCTGGACAAACTAAGGAAGTATGTCATTGCATAAAATGGAATTAGAAACAGAACAGGTGCTCTCAGTAAATAACAGATCTTGTATTTTAGGATCCACTTTAAAGGTTTCAGGGACTTATGAGGACAAACGTGGTTTCCAAGGTATAAAGACACATTTGACATCCGCTGCTAAAGTTTTATTGCTACCCCGTAGCCCATGTTACAAATCTAATTGTATCTACAATGGCTGACAACATATATAACAAATGATTCAATCTCAGGGTATTTGAATTCTCACTTAAACATTATTTTGACCAAGAGTCCCAAAACCTAATGCACAGATCATAGTCCAACAAACTGTGCCTTTGGCTTACTACTCAGTAGTACAGCTAAATTATAGGGCAGAGATTTCTGTGGGTTGTAGTGACCTGTGAAATAAGTTACAGCCGCTGGTATTTTTAGTATGTACTGCAATCTCTCCTAAAGTGGTTTTAAATAACAAACATGTCATACTTTCCTGCTCTGTGCAAGGGTTTTGCACAGAGTGGCCTGATCCTCCTTTTCTGGGATCCACTGGCGGCACTCCTGGCTCCTCCTCTTCACCAGGTGCCCCCTTGGAGAAGCGCTTTCCCTGGGTGCACCCTGCGGGTGCACTCCTGGGTCCTGCTGCTGTGTCCATTGACCCAGACAGCAGGACTCGGCCCCCCCCCCCGGCTCCCACGTAAATGGATTTGATTGACAGCAGCAGGAGCCAATGGTTCCCGCTGCTATCAATCTATCCAATGGGGACCAATGGAGCTGCTGGGCTTGTCATCGATGCTGGAACTATCGGGTTCAGGTAAGTAATAGGGGGGCTCTGGGGGACTGCTGCAGTACAGGAGGTTTTTCACCTTAATGTATAGAATGCATTAAGGTGAAAAACATCAAGACTTTACAACTCCTTTAATGCCAAATATCACCTGACTGTAAAACATGAAAACAATAACACACATATACGGTATATTAAAGGAATTAGCAGCAATTTCACATAAACATGATATTACTGTGTTCTGGCAACACAAGTGAAGTGGCAACATAATCTTACGGCACATATAAGCATTTACATTTAATTATGCTTATTAAAATAAGAGGGCACGAAAGCCTCTTGTAATATTAATGTAAGAGAATGAATTGTTCCAAAGCAGATGATAACAAAAACTCGGTAGGAGTGCTGGAATAATGTTTCACCTTTATTTAAAGGTGGACAACTCAATAATCAGTCAGGTGAAAAAATAATTTGTGAAGCATGGCAAAAGGTTAATTAGTCTAAAATAATTATGTTAGTTGGAAGATGTTTTTCTGCTATAATTTTTGTAAAGCTGGGTTGAACAGTAAGCTGCAGTAAAAGAAATGTAATACAGTCAGGTCCATAAATATTAGGACATCGACACAATACTAATCTTTTTGGCTCTGTACACCACAACAATCTATTTGAAATGAAACAAACAAGATGTGCTTTAACTGCAGACTTTCAGCTTTAATTTGAGGGTATTTACATCCAAATCAGGTTAATGGTGTAGGAATTACAACAGTTTGTATATGTGCCTCCCACTTTTTAAGGGACCAAAAGTAATGGGACAATTGGCTGCTCAGCTGTTCCATGGCCAGGTGTGTGTTATTTCCTCATTATCCCATTTACAAGGAGCAGATAAAAGGTCCAGAGTTAATTTCAAGTGTGCTATTTGCATTTGGAATCTGTTGCTGTCAACTCTCAATATGAGATCCAAAGAGCTGTCACTATCAGTGAAGCAAGCCATCATTGGGCTGAGAAAAAACAAAACAAACCCATCAGAGAGATAGCAAAAACATTAGTTGTAGCCAAATCAACTGTTTGGAACATCCTTAAAAAGAAAGAATGCACCGGTGAGCTCAGCAACACCAAAAGACCCGGAAAACAACTGTGGTGGATGACCAAATAATTCTTTCCCTGGTGAAGAAAACACCCTTCACAACAGTTGGCCAGATCAAGAACACTCTCCAGGAGGTAGGTGTATGTGTGTCAAAGTCAACAATCAAGAGAAGACTTCACCAGAGTGAATACAGAGGGTTCACCGCAAGATGTAAACCATTCAGTGAGCCTCAAAATCAGGAAGGTCAGATTAGAGTTTGCCAAACAACATCTAAAAAAGCCTTCACAGTTCTGAAACAACATCCTATGGACAGATGAGACCAAGATCACCTTGTACCAGAGTGATGGGAAGAGAAGAGTATGGAGAAGGAAAGGAACTGCTCATGATCCAAAGCATACCACCTCATCAGTGAAGCATGGTGATGGTAGTGTCATGGCGTGGGCATGTATGGCTGCCAATGGAACTGGTTCTCTTATATTTATTGATGATGTGACTGCTGACAAAAGCAGCAGGATGAATTCTGAAGTGTTTCGGGCAATATTATCTGCTCATATACAGCCAAATGCTTCAGAACTCATTGGACGGCGCTTCACAGTGCAGACGGACAATGACCCGAAGCATACTGCGAAAGCAACCAAAGAGTTTTTTAAGGGAAAGAAGTGGAATGTTATGCAATGGCCAAGTCAATCACCTGACCTGAATGCAATTGAGCATGCATTTCACTTGCTGAAGACAAAACTGAAGGGAAAATGCCCAAAGAACAAGCAGGAACTGAAGACAGTTGCAGTAGAGGCCTGGCAGAGCATCACCAGGGATGAAACCCAGCGTCCGGTGATGTCTATGCGTTCCACACTTCAGGCTGTAATTGACTGCAAAGGATTTGCAACCAAGCATTAAAAAGTAAAAGTTTGATTTATGATTGTTAATCTGTCCCATTACTTTTGGTCCCTTAAAAAGTGTGAGGCACATATACAAACTGTTGTAATTCCTACACCGTTCACCTGATTTGGATGTCAAATTAAAGCTGAAAGTCTGCAGTTAAAGCACATCTTGTTCGTTTAATTTCAAATCCATTGTGGTGGTGTATAGAGCCAAAAAGATTAGAATTGTGTCAATGTCCCAATATTTATAGACCTGACTGTATTTGTGTCCTGTCAATTTAGTGCACGTTCAGATGTTTGCCTATTGCTCTTATATATATATATATATATATATATATATATACACAGTATCTCACAAAAGTAAGTACACCCCTCATATTTTTGTAAATATTTTATTCTATCTTTTCATGTGACAACACTGAAGAAATGACACTTTGCTACAATGTAAAGCAGTAAGTGTACAGCTTGTATAACCGTGTAAATTTACTGTCCCCTGAAAATAACTCAACACACAGCCATTAATATCTAAACCGCTAGCAACAAAAGTGAGTACACCCCTAATTGATAATGTCCAAATTGGGCCCAACGCGTCAATATTTTGTGTGGCCACCATTATTTTCCAACACTGCCTTAACCCTCTTGGGCATGGAGTTCAACAGAGCTTCACAGTTTGCCACTGGAGTCCTCTTCCACTCCTCCATGATGACATGGAGGTGGTGGATGTTACAGACCTTGCCCTCCTCCACCTTCCATTTGTGGATGCCCCTCAGATGCTCAGTAGGGTTTAGGTCTGGAGACATACTTGGCCAGTCCATCACCTTTACCTTCAGCTGCTTTAGCAAGGCAGCTGTCATCTTTGAGGTGTGTTTGGGGTCGTTATCATGTTGGAATACTGCCCTGCGGCCCAGTCTCTGAAGGGAGGGGATCATGCTCTGCTTCAGTATGTAACAGTACATGTTGGCATTCATGGTTCCCTTAATGAGCTGTAGCACTCATGCAGCCCCTGACCATGACACTCCCACCACCATGCTTGACTGTAGGCAAGACACTCTTGTCTTTGTACTCCTCACCTGGTTGCCACCGCACATGCTTGACGCCATCTGAACTAAATACGTTTATCTTGATCTCATCAGATCACAGGACACGGTTCCAGTAATACACGTCCTTAGTCTGCTTGTCTTAAGCAAACTGTTTGTGGGCTTTCTTGTGCATCATCTTTAGAAGAGGCTTCCTTCTGGGACGACAGCCATGCGGACCAATTTGATGCAGTGTGCGGTGTATGGTCTGAGCATTGACAGGCTGACCCCCCACCCCTTCAACCTCTGCAGTAATGCTGGCAGCACTCATACATCTATTTCCCAAAGACAACCTCTAGATATGACGCTGAGCACGTGCATTCAACTTCTTTGGTCGACCATAGCAAGGCCTGTTCTGAGTGGAACCTATCCTGTTAAATCACTGTATGGTCTTGGCCACTGTTCTGCAGCTCAGTTTCAGGGCAATCTTCTTATAGCCTAGGCCATCTTTATGTAGAGCAACAATTCTTTTTTTTCAGATCCTCAGACAGTTCTTTGCCATGAGGTGCCATGTTGAACTTTCAGTGACCAGTATGAGAGAGTGAGAGCGATGACACCAAATTTAACACACCTGCTCCCCATTCACACCTGAGACCTTGTAACACTAACAAGTCACATGACACCAGGGAGGGAATATGGCTAATTGGGCCCAATTTGGACATTTTCACTTAGGGGTGTACTCCCTTTTGTTGCCAGTGGTTTAGACATAAATGGCTGTGTGTTGAGTTATTTCGAGGGGACAGTAAATGTACACTGTTATACAGGCTGTTCACTCACTACTTTACATTGTAGCAAAGTGTCATTTCTTTAGTGTTGTCACATGAAAAGATATAATAAAATATTTACAAAAATGTGAGGGGTGTACTCACTTTTGTGAGATACTGTATATATATATCAATCATCTATTCCACAATGCTTACAATATTGTGTTGCTTGGCTATACAAAGTTTCAGAACCTTGCAGGACCCCTTCATCAAGCATTAGATACATACGTCACATGATAGGGAGCCGATCCTGCCAACTCCTGATCATTAGTACAGATCGAGAGCTGTATTTGACAGCTCAGCCTCTTTGCTGAGAGCGAGCAGTGAGTGCACTCTGAGCAGAGAAACCTCTGCCATACATAGACGCATATGTGCAGTGTTTGGGTGTTAAAACCCACCCTCTCTGTCTCAGTACATGTGTATAATGTTGGCGGCAAAAGGTTAAAGTGGAACTATAGTCAAACTGCAAAAAATATGACCACAGATTTAAATTAACCCCCCTGTAGGTGTTCCTGAGTGTGGCTCGGGGGTTAATTTCCAGTGCCTAAAGTGGTAACCCCGAGACACACTTAGGATTACCTTGTTAGATGCCTCTGCATTTACTTACCCTGTGCCTGCGATCCCACTATGTCCCCGGCGGTGTGGGATCACCGCCCGATGTATAAGGGATCTGGGCTCCGTTCCCTGCGAGCGACGCAACGCACAGGGGCGGACCCGGCGGGAATTATAAAAAGTTAAAAACACAAACACACAAAAATACATTGTAATCTTTTGATTGCTTTACTGCATCAGTACACCTCCGATTTGTCCCCAGTGCTTTGCCCAGTGCCCTATCTGTACTTGCAGTGTTCTCTGTGCCTGGAAAACTCACAGCGTCCATGGCATCCAAAAGGCGTCCCTCTACGTCATCCAAAGCGCTTTTGGAGCAGCTAGAGGACAGCGACATAGAATCGCTTGAAGAATGTAGCGATAGTGAGTCGTGGTGTTCTTCATTATCAGAATCTGAAAGTGACGTCAGTGATGATCCTGCACCTGAGCTCAGTAAGGTGCGCACTTGGTGCTCTATAGAATGCAGTACAGATCACACAGCGTCCCGAAGATTCCGGTTTACCGGAGCACCTGGTATGAAAGTGGATGTCGAGGATGACAACCCACTGGCGTACCTTCCATTATTTCTGACGGATGAGGTGATAGATATAATCGTTACCGAAACAAACCGGAACCATGACCAACAATACACTACTTCTCATCTGAGGTTTTCGAGAAGTAGAATGTGGGAACCAGTCACTAAAGATGATATTTGGCAGTTTCTGGGCCTAATTATTCTTCAGGGACAGGGGGGGAAACCCCTGCAGAAGTGAACACAAATAAATTGCTTGCCACTCCATTTTTTGGCATCGTCATGTCGGAGTACACATTTTTTCTCATAATGAAATTCTTGCATTTCGAAAATAATAAGGGCTTTGAAGACTCATTCTGCCCCAAAAGTGAAAAAAAATTGGGAAGTATCCCAAATGACTATCAAAAATTTCCAAAGGAGTGTGCCAGATAGAGACATTAGCATAGATGAAAGTCTAATGCCTTATGAGGGAAGGCTCAACTGGATACAATTCATTGCATCAAAGCAAGCGCGATTCGGCATAAAATCATTCATAGTATGCGGATCAGCACCTGGTTACATCTGGAACTCCATCCTTTACACTAGAAAGGGGACAACATTTGACGAAAAATACAGTGATTATGGAATGGCAACTTCTTCTGTTCTTTCACTCATTGAGCCATTACTAAATCAGGGCTTTTGTGTTACTACTGACAATTTTTACACTTCCCCTGAACTGTACGAGTTTCTGTTGCAGAACAAAACAGATGCCTATAGTACTGTTTATGGTACTGGTAATATTTGGAAAACAGAAGTTCAATATGGGAGAAATCGTTGCCTGGCAGAAAGGGAAAATGATGGCACTGCGGTGGCGCGACAAAAAAGCTCCGTGCATAACACCACCACTACTATGGTGCACACAAAAGGTGGAAAGGACATAATGAAGCTCCAGTTAGTGCTTGACTATAATCACACCATGGGAGGTGTCGGCAGAGCTGATCAAGCAATGACATTTTATCCCGCAATGCGCAAGCAACAAAAAAAAATATTACAAAACGATTTTCAGGCATCTTTTGGAACAATGTCTATGGAATGCCTACATTCTGCACAAAAAAAAGTCACAGGCCAGTGGTGGTTCATACGGACTTTATTTGGAAAGTTGCAGAATGCATTTTTGGCAAACATTAAACACCATCATTGGCTGTCAACAGGTCTGGACGTTGTGCAGTTGGTGTTGTCAACCCCGAACATCTGACTGGTCGTCACTTTATGGACTATATACCCCCAACCGCAAAAAAGCCAGCACCCACAAGGATGTGTGTGGTCTGCTGTTCAAAGAGGGATGACAAGGGGAAAAGAATCTGCAAGGAAACCAGATTCCATTGTCCTGACTGTGACGTTGGACTTTGTGCAGTACCTTGTTTCAAAATCTATCATACCCGGGATGTGTATTAAACTGTCTTATATTTCAGTGACTTAGTAATATTGCACCTTTTTTGATCAAATGTCAGTGTGTTTGGTTTGATTATGTTATTGAATAAAATGTATCATTATATTATTCGTTTTGTAATTATTTATTATATTATAATTCATAATTTTGTGTTTCAAACTTTATCATACCCGAGATGTCTACTAGACTCTTGTTTGGACAGATTTCAATGATAATTCCTAAGAATTACAGGCCTACAATATAAAACGCCAAATTTCTATAAAAAAAACAAAATATATTTATTTATATATATATTTTATTTCTATAAAAAAAAAAAAAAGCTTTTAGACACAAAAATCTGACAGAATCATACTGAGGTTAATAAAATAAGGCAAATAAAACACATTTTAGTGGAATATTGCAAGAGACCTTGCTTATCTATTCCTTTTACTGAATATGTATAACACAGGTACATGTCTTTGTCAGCACTGATGTCAGCACTGGTGTTATTACTTTATACCCGTTTCAACACAAATAAACTCTTTTGAATTACAAAAAGAAAAATCTGATATTTTAACCCTTCTTCATGTACTAAACTGTCTGGAGTTGTGTTTTAAATGAATCACATTATCTACTTCAAAATCCATACCATTCATAAGTGTCTGTGTGTATATGCAGATGCCTTTATTAAAATCTTCCTTGCTAAATCTGTAAACTCGATTAACTCAGGAGCACCAAGGGACTCTTCACAGAGATGAGTTTGTCAAAAGTACCATCAGACATTGATGTATATGGTAAAATACTTCATGTGGAATTAATAAGTCACTTCTTATGTAAGATCATTAACAATGCTTACTTAATACAACCCGCCTAAATGGAAACAGTCCAAGGAGTTTACTAGAAAAGATTAAAAAAGACCTTATCAAACTATCTCACCATATTGAAAAGCTATAATTTAATTATGCTATATGGCCAAACATTTGTGGACACCTGGCCATCACACCTATATAAGCTTACTGTAAATCTTATCCAAAAAAATGAGCAATAACAAGGCTTGTTTCACACAGGCTTCAGACAAAGCATTTGCAGAGCTTTCAGCAAGCTCTGTTGAAGCTTTTAAAGTACCATTCAGCTCCAGTTTGTAAATGTTGAATAAATCCTAATGGGAGCGCTGATTGCCACTTTAACCACTTCAATACCAAGCACTTACCCCCCTTCCTGACCAGACCAATTTTCAGCTTTCAGTGCTGTCACAATTTGAATGACAATTGCATGGTCATGCAACGTTGTACCCAAACAAAACCCCACAAATAGAGCTTTCTTTTGGTGGTATTTGATCACCTCTGCGGTTTTTATTTTTTGCGCTACAAATAAAAAAAAGACTGAAAATTTTGAATAAAAAAGTTTTTATCTGTTTCTGTCACAAAACTTTGTAAATAAGTACATATTCTCCATCACTGATGGGCACTGATGAGGCTACACTGATTGGCACTGATAAGGCAGCACTGATGAAGTGGCACTGACGGGCACGGATGATGAGGCACTTATATGCAGCACTGATAGGCAGCACTGATAAGCAGCACAGACGGCACTGATAGGTGGCACTGATATGCAGCACTGATGGGCACTGATGAGCACTCATAGGTGGCACTGGGCACTGATAGGTGGCATTGGTGGGCACTGATAGAGGGCACTGTAATGTGTGCATTCCCTGTGGTCTAGGGTGGCATCTAAAATAGGCACTGAGTGCCATCCATGTTGGGCATTGTGCCCCTTACCTGGTGGTCTAGGTTGGGCTCACTGGTGGTCAGGGTGGGCTCCCTGGTGAGTTCTCCTTGGTGGTCCTGGTCAGCTCCCTGGTGGTCCCTGTGCGGGTTCTCCCTGGTGGTCCCTGGGCAGGCTCTCTGGTGGTCTACGGTGGCGATCCTAGGGGGGGCTGCGCTGAGAAACATTCAGCGCAGACCCCCCTTGTCAGGAGTGCCGCCAATCGGCTCTCCTCTACTCGCGTCTGCAGATGCAAGTAGAGGAAAAGCCGATAAACGGCTCTTCCTGTCTACACTGTGACCAGCTGTGATTGGTCACGGCTGATCACGTGGTAAATAGCTTCAAATGGAAGTTCTTTATCGAGATCGGTAATGCGGTGGGTCAGACTGACACCACCGATCGCCGCGATGCACACACCCACGGGCTCGCGATTGCGAGTTATCCTGAGGACGTCAATAGACGTCCAGTGAGAATAGCTGACCACCCGCCCGGCAGTCATTTGTCAATAGGCCAGGCGAGAAGTGGTTAAACAAGCTGCTAGCAGGCTTTCAACAAGCTTCAATAGGTGCTGAAGCCTGCTAGTAGCTTAAATAAAGTAGCAATCAACCATTCCCATTAGGATCTGTGTCAACATTTACAAACTGAAGCTAAATGGTACTTTAAAAGCTTCAACAAAGCTTGCTGAAAGCTCTGGTAGCACTGCTCTTATTCAAGCTGAAGCCCATATGAAAACAGGCCTAAGGAGTTCTCTAATAATTAGCACAGCACTTTTCTACCCCATCACTCTATCTCTATACAAAAAAAAATCAATGAAAAATATACCATATGTGATCAAACATATAAATAAAATTACATATACATGCACAAAATATAAATAAATGTTCGTCACTCTAAGCATATATACAATATAGTGATAATGAAATGTGAATAAGCTCACCAATATAAAAAAAATGCTCGGAAGTATAAACAGTGATTTCCATACATAAATCAGTGAAAAAAATAATTAATAACACTCGTGATAAAGTCCTGTATTAAAAGGCCATTTTCCCAGAGTCCATAAGAAATCCCACACCAAAACAGTGAAAATCTTCATAAATCCCCCTTCATGTAAGTCACTTCCCCTCTCCCAGTGTATCCACTCCACCACTATTTGCAGATGTACCCTCACCTTTTCAGATGGATCCCACAAAGCATAAGAGGTTATTTACAGTCTAAGGATATAGTAAAGCTCTAGGCACTTTCCACAGCAACCTTCATTCTCCCTTCTCCATCTCCTCCTCAGCAAGGGTTAATTATCATAAAAAAAGCAGAGCTCTAGCTAGCTTTGAAAAGGTCTGAATTGGATGCAACGCGTCAGGGATGTGGGAAGGCACCATGCCAGGCGGGACTTACTATGGGGGTAGAATTT
The DNA here is from genome assembly GCA_018402905.1 of Glandirana rugosa. NCBI lineage: Eukaryota > Metazoa > Chordata > Amphibia > Anura > Ranidae > Glandirana > Glandirana rugosa. The sequence goes on from BLSH010521002.1 coordinate 932,351, forward strand.
TGACCAGACCAATTTCCGTGTACTGTGCAGAGAAGCTGATGCTTACAAATATCTCATGTGAGTGCGGTCTTTTTCTTTATACAATAAAGAGTTTGCAGTTTACACTATGAGTGCTTTTTCCTTTCTTTACGACTACTAATGGCCCCTACAAACTATCAGAAAATCGTATGGAAAATACCGCTTTCGAAGCGGTCGTACGATAATCGGATCGTTAGTACAGAGCTTTCGAGTGCCGATCATGGCAATTCATCCAATGTTTTCCGTCCGGGCAAGATCGGACATGCAGGAAAAATTCTCTCGCACAGTGCCCAATCGTACGATTTTCGTTTCATCAGTACAGCTGTCGTTCAAAAATGCAATAGAAATACCCTACAACACATCACATCGCGTCCGATTTTTTATTCTGTTGTGCGAGAATTTTCGTAACTAAAGTAAACTCTTCCGATTCGATCTGAGATTAGCATGCGAAAAAAAACGGACGATCTGTCGTCCGATTTTCGGATCGTGTGTACGGGGCATAACCCTTGCTGAGTAGGAGATGGAGAAGGGGGAATGAAGCTGTGGAAAGTGCCTGGAGCTTTATTATATCCTTAATCGGTGTATAACCTGGTGGATACACTGGGAGTCGAAGTGTCTTATTTGAAGTAGAATTTATGAAGATTTTCACTATTTTAATGTGGGATTTCTTATGGACTCTGGTAGAATAGCCTATTAACACAGGACTTTATCACAAGTGTTATTAATTATTTTTTCTTTTTTTTTATTGATTTGTGTATTGAAATCACTGTTTATTTATTTGAGCATATGACATCTTTTTATATCGGTATGCGCTTAGAGGGATGAATGTTTATTTGTATTTGTTTATGTACATGTAATTCTATTAATATGATTTATCATGTTACAGTATGATAGGAGGTAGAAAAGTGTTGCACTAATTATTAGATGTTTTCTTTTTGAGCTGGTTATTCATCAAGGGTGCTAGCAGCCATTTGGTACACTGGCATGGTGGATTTAATAATGCAGAGATATAGATATATATACAGTATCTCACAAAAGTGAGTACACCCCTCACATTTTTGTAAATATTTTATTATATATTTTCATGTGACAACACTGAAGAAATGACACTTTGCTACAATGTAAAGTGGTGAGTGCACAGCTTGTATAACAGTGTAAATCTGCTGTCCCCTCAAAATTACTCAACACACAGCCATTAATGTCTAAACCACTGGCAACAAATGTGCGTATACCCCTAAGTGAAAATGTCCAAATTGGGCCCAAAGTGCCAATATTTTGTGTGGCCACCATTATTTTCCAGCGCTGCCTTAACCCTCATGGGCATGGAGTTCACCAGAACTTTACAGGTTGCCACTGGGGACCTCTTCCACTCCTCCATGACAACATGACAGAGCTAGTGGATGTTAGAGACCTTGCGCTCCTCCACCTTCTGTTTGAGGATGCCCCACAGATGCTCAATAGGGTTTAGGTCTGGAGACATGCTTAGCCAGTCCATCACCTTTACCCTCAGCTTCTTTAGCAAGGCAGTGGTCATCTTGGAGGTGTGTTTGGGGTCGTTATCATGTTGGAATACTGCCCTGCGGCCCAGTCTTCGAAGGGAGGGGATCATGCTCTGCTTCAGTATGTCACAGTACATGTTGGCATTCATGGTTCCCTCACTGAACAGCACTCATGCAGCACTCATGCACCCCTGACCATGACACTCCCACCACCATGCTTGACTGTAGGCAAGACACACTTGTCCTTGTGCTCCTCACCGGGTTGCTGCCACACAAGCTTGACACCATCTGAACCAAATAAGTTTATCTTGGTCTCATCAGACCACAGGACATGGTTCCAGTAATCCATGTCCTTAGTCTGCTTGTCTTCAGCAAACTGTTTGCGGGGTTTCTTGTGCATTATCTTTAGACAAGGCTTCCTTCTGGGATGACAGCCATGCAGACCAATTTGATTCAGTGTGCGGCATATGGTCTGAGCACTGGCAGGCTGACCCCCCTCCCCCCACCCTTCAACCTCTGCAGCAATGCTGGCAGCACTCATATGTCTATTTCCCAAAGACAACTTCTGGATAGGATGCTGAGCATGTGCACCCAATTTGTTTGGTCGACCATGGTGGAACCTGTCCGGTTAAACTGCTGTATGGTCCTGGCCACTGTGCTGCAGCTCAGTTTCAGGGTCTTGGCAATCTTCTTATAGCCTAGGCCATCTTTATGTAGAGCAACAATTCTTTTTTTTCAGATCCTCAGAGAGTTCTTTGCCATGAGGTGCCATGTTGAACTTCCAGTGACCAGTATGAGAGAGTCAGACCGATAACACCAAATTTAACACATCTGCTCCCTATTCACACTTGAGACCTTGCAACACTAACACGTCACATGACACTGGGGAGGGAAAATGGCTAATTGGGCCCAATTTGGACATTTTTACTTAGGGGTGTACTCATTTTTGTTGCTAGTGGTTTAGGCATTAATGGATGTGTGTTGAGTTATTTGGAGGGGACATCAAATTTACACTGTTATACAAGCTTTACACTCACTACTTTACATTGTAGCAAAGTGTCATTTCTTCAGTGCTGTCACATGAAAAGATATAATAAAATATTAACCAAAATGTGAGGGGTGCACTCACTTTTGTGAGATACTGTATATATATTGTGACAGGAAGCCAGGAAAATCTATAGGTTGTGTCCAAGATGGGAGATACAGTATATTTGTCCCAGGTTTATGCTGTACACTGATTGCTTTTGTATTTGTGCTGTGCAGTGAGCCTGTTTGGGCTCAATGAGGGTTGACAAGCTTAGGTGTAACAGATAAAGCTCTCAGGGCTCTATAAAACTTCCAAGTTGCTTCAACCTGGAACCAGATCTCTGTGCACGACAGACTGGGGAGCCGCAATACCTCTGAATGGTGAGATTAAGTCTGGGTCACTAAAAGCCTCTGTTTATTTCTTTGTGACTATAAATCTTAGAAAGTGTGGCGCTAGAAATATTGACTTGGTACTTGAACCTACATATATGGATATCATATGGAACCCAAAGATAGTCATCAGAAATGCATTCCAAGCATATAATAACAAATATTAAAGTGCAAAAATATTATTAAAGTGCAATTAAGGTGAACGTCCATGTAAACTAAAAGTCCATATCAATTGCTGAAAAGCTTATGAGTAGTGATTTCACATCCACCGACATGCACAGTGATCCTCCACCAAAAAGTGAATAGCAATAGCTGGATACTCTTACCAGAGATTAATGAAATCAAGCATGGATGATAGATAATGATGGTGAACCATGGATCTCTCAAAACTCGATTTCCAGGTAGAGAGGAACCTCTGACCCAGCCAATAATCCGGTCACTAATCCATCTGTTTCCTCATCACCAATGTATATGGGTAATCAATGGGACTTCACCACACAGGTCATTCATGAGCCCAGGTAAGTAACAGATGTCCTCAAGCAATTTACCCTCATATAAAACAAATGTACCGCATAGCGTAATACTGTATATCAAGGGTAATTTATCAAAACGTATTGCACTTACATCAATCCAGAAGTATAAGGCAGTATGGAATTCCAACATTTAAAAATGGGCGCAATGGACCAAAGCAGGCTCGAAGAGAGCCTGCTCTGGTCCATTGCGCCCATTTTTAAATTAACAATAAAAAAAAAGTTGCACCACATTCAAACCACAAAAATTATATAAACATCAAATCAATCTAATAGTCCAGAAAACATGTGCGAGGATTCTCCTGAGTTTCTCTTGTCAGTATTAGCAGGGGAAACAACAGGGCCTAGGGAAGAGCCTGCAACCTCAGAAGAGGTACAATGACCTCTAGTGTTTGATAATCTAGAGGTACACAAAGAAAGTTTTGCCACTGAACAATTGAAGGACCCCACATTACTAAGGGCCCGGGAGAATGTAGTGATAATAGATGGGGAATAATTAACCCAGGCGAGAGAATTGTCCTCCTTTGCTTCATCATGGAAATGGGACCTGTTTTACACTGGGTGCCACAAAGGGTAGAGGAAACCATGGAGCAACTGGTGGCGACCAAACCTTACCGCAAGTTGGTCTTAGAACTGGCCTATGAGCATATTCTTAGGGGACATTCAGGAAGTGGAAATGTACTGTTTTACCTGTCCAGTGTGTCAGATTTCTGCCCCATTTCCACAGTCTTTGGTACCCCTGCCCATCATTGAGGTTCCTTTTGAGAGGATCGCGATGTATTTGGTTGGCCCCTTGCTGAAGTCCGCTACAAATGCTGAGAAAGGTGGTTGATAAAGACGGAAAGAATCAAAACTGTCTACTCCCTTATTTGATGTTTGCTATCAGAGAGGTTCCGCAATCGTCCACAGGGTTCTCTCCTTTTGAGCTACTGTATGGGAGGCACCCACGGGGACTTCTGAAAAATTGCCAGGGAAAAATGGGAGAGTGAGAGTTCCCCTCAAAGAAGTGTGACTGATCATGTGGCACAAATGCAAGACAGAATTGTGCAAGTGATTGTGAAGGAACATTTGGCACAAGCCCAGTTGGTTCAGCAGAGGATTTACAATTGTGCGGCTCAGGTCCGTTCTTTTGCACCTGGTGATAGGGTGTTGGTGTTGGTCCCCACAGTCGAAAGTAAATTCCTAGCCAAATGGCAAGGTCCCTTGGAAGTGTTGAAAAAAAATGGGTGATGTGAAATATGAAATTAGCCAACCAGAAAAACTGAGCAGATATATCATGTGAATTTGTTAAAAACATGGAAGAATAGGTAATCCTTGATTACTGAGACTACCCAACTTTCTGCTTTGCCTAACCTGGTTATCCCTGAAGTCGGGATAACGGAGACTCTGTCCAAAACTCAGTAACAGGAAGCTAGAGCATTTGTGCTCCGAAATAAAGAGAAATTCTCAGAATTGCCAGGTTGGGTGTCTGGGTTTGAACATGACATTATCACCACACCAGGGGAAAGGGTGAAGTTGAACCTTATCGAATTCCCGAAGCCCAGCGAGAGGCAATTCGCCAAGAAGTTGCGTGAGGGTGAGCTGGGGGTTACAAAGAGTCAAATAGTGATTGGTCCGGTCCTATTGTGTTAGTGCCCAAACCAGATGGAAGTTGGCGGTTTTGTAATGACTTTCGCCACTTGAATAAAATCACTAAGTTTGACACCTACCCATGCTCCGCATAGACAAACTGATTGATCGCTTAGGGACAGCCCGGTATATGACAAGGTTAGACCTGACCAAAGGTTATCGGCAAAATCCTCTCTCAGAATCGGTCAAGGAAAAACAGCATTTGTAACTCCAGAGGGATCTTTCCAGTAGAGGAGGATGCCTTTTGGGTTACAGAATGCTCTGGCCACATTTCAACGGGTAATGGATAAGACCCTTCAGCCTGCTGCATACCTAGATGACATAATGAGGATTGGGACTCACACTTACCAAAGGTTCAGCCTGTGTTAGATTCCATCTGAAAAGCCGAGTTTACAGCCAATCCAAAAAAATGTACCATTGGGCTAGAGGAGGCAAAGTATCTGGGATATACCATTGGGAGAGGTCTAATAAAGACCCTAATAAACAAAGTTGAGGCTATTCAGAGTTGGCCACGCCCCACCAACAAGAAGCAGGTTCAAGCATTTTTAGGAATCGCTGGCTAGGCTATTATCATCGCTTTATTCCCCATTTTGCCTTGGGTGGGCAAACTCAATATTGAACCCTATGGACTAAAGCCTCATACACACGATCAGTTTTTCAGACGAACGTTTGTCCGCTTTTTGTTGCATGCTAGTCTCATATCGAAAGGGAAGAGGTTACTCACCATATGAAAATTCTGGTACGACAGAATACAACTTCAGAAGTGACGTAATGTGTTGAATAGTTTTATATATATTCTTTCATTTCTGAGTATGCGTTATCTTGCTCTTATGATTTTTCTCGGACAAAAACAGTACTAATGAAATGAAAATTGGATGCTGAGTTCACGTACGATAAATAAACTTTAATGGCAACCCAGTCTTAGACCCCATACACACTATCCAACTTTTGTTGTCAGATTTCCTTCAGATTTACCAAAACCATGTAGTGTAAGGGCCTGCCTGATTACATACAAATTGAAACTCCTAAGGTTTGACCTCATATTATATTGTTTTGGTAAATCTGTAGGAAAAAATCTGCAGAAAATTGGATAGTGTGTATCCCGATTTAGGGCCAGTACACATGATACGGAAATCGGAAGTAAAATTTAGTCAGATGAAGAATCTGCCGATTTTCGGATCATTAGTATGGTGCTTTCGACAGCCGATTCCGATTTTTCATCCGACAAAAGTTGGATGAGCAGACTAAAATTTGTGCGTGTAAATGCAGGTGCCCCAATACTTTTGACATTATAGTGTGTATATATATATATATATGTATACAGTATCTCACAAAAGTGAGTACACCCCTCACATTTTTGTAAATATTTTATTGTATCTTTTCATGTGACAACACTGAAGAAATGACACTTTGCTACAATGTAAAGTAGTGAATGTACAGCTTGTATAACAGTTTAAATTTGCTGTCCCCTCAAAATAACTCAATACACAGCCATTAATGTCTAAACCACTGGCAACAAAAGTGAGTACACCCCTAAGTGAAAATGTCCACATTGGGCCCAAAGTGTCAATATTTTGTGTGGCCAACATTATTTTCCAGCACTGCCTTAAGCCTCTTGGACATGGAGTTCACCAGAGCTTCACAGGTTGCCACTGGAGTCCTCTTCCACTCCTCCATGACGACATCACAGTCCTCGCGTTCCAGAGATTGTAAGTGGTCGAGACACTACAGCAGTACCTCCTCACCTTCTCCTGAGGTCACCGTTGGACACTTCGAGACCACTTGAGGTACAGGTTCTCCGAATTCCGTCACGACCTTTTATTACAACCGGTGTGTTTTATAACTGTGAAACCCGGGTTACACCTGTAAAAGTGAATCCCCACATGAGTGAAAACAACGGTCACCAAATCTGTAATTACCGACACATAACTCAATAAAACTCCCCTGTCGTTTAAATTTGACAATATGTTCGACATGTAAGTGATGAAATGTAACATCGTTTCACAGTAAAGAAGTCACAACAGTGTACTTTTCTATGTTA
>BLSH010521002.1:949783-962442 GCA_018402905.1 Glandirana rugosa
CAGGCCACCCTTTTTAAAGATGGTGCTGGCTGGCCGGGCGCCGCCTTTCACGCATCATTTCCTGTTTGGAAGCAATGCAATTCTATGGCCAGGAAATGCCTATTGTCTCTTGGCTAAGGGGCGGGTACATCCTCTACACAGCTAACAGAGCACAGAGCATGTCCGAGATTTGCAGGTGCATTATGGGAAAATTGACTGAAGGGAATCAGGAAGAGATACACTGTGGCTTCAGGATGCCCACACAGAAGATGGACACGCTCTGCTGTAATTTTATAAGGTAAGAAATCGATGCTGCTATCATGATAAACAAACCTCAGTATACAGCATACCTTTGTTATAATTCACTAAGAATGACTTTTAAAGAGGTATTTTTGTCCTAAATGTTGAATTTTGGCTGGAACACCGCTTTAAGAACAAACCTACAGTCCCTATCTTGTATGTAACCCAGGAACTGCCTGTAAATTGGAGGGCTAACCACATACGTTTGGTTATATATTGTATATAATGCCTGGAAATGCAGGTGGGAGAAGAATGGACCTTAAAGCGGTTGTATACCCTTTAGGGGCATTTTTACCTACAGGTAAGCCTATAATAAGGCTTGCCTGTAAGTAAAATGAATATCTTCTAAACCTGTACGGTTTAGGAGATAATCCCCCTCCAAGCAGCTGCGGCATCACTGCGCATGCGCCGTGCATGTACCGGCGCATGCGCCATGATGTCTCGGCAAAGGCCCGAGGGCTCCCGCACACATGCGCGGGAGTGACGTCTGTGACTGGCCGGAGCCGCGTACCCGGAAGCAAGATCCGAGGGAAGATGTCCACTCCCTCAGACCTCAGAAGGAACCGTGCAGCCTGGTCGGATATTCGTTTCAAGGTGAGTAATTCATAATGAGCTAGTATGCGGTGCACGGTAATTTCCCAAATAATAAACAACGGATCCATAATCTCTTTCCAGCTCCTCGTATCCAAATTTAATGTCCCAGAGTCCTACCTATTTAGGTATCGACAACTCTCCCATGACTTCCGTCATCAATTCTCCCACTTTGTTCCTAAACGAACTCAATTCTCTTTGGAAGATGTACTCAGGTCAGACTGTGTGGAGAAATCCCACTTCCAGGTTATATTCGCATCTCATTGGTGTGTCCTTACCTGCCCAGGAGGGTGTCGGGGCCCATTGGCTCCGTGACATTCCTGAGTTAGACAATGACAATCGGGATGACATTTGGGACCTGTCATTTGAAACACTAGTGTCCCTGCGTGATCGACTGATTCAGTTTAAGATAGCACACAGAGCATACTTTACACCATACGGGCTGCACAAAATGTCCCCTGACTCCCCTCCGAACTGTTGGCGGTGTTGAGAGTCACCGGGAGATTTTACCCATATTTTCTCGACCTGCCCGGCTATTGAAGGTTTCTGGAGGGAAGTTTTAGCATCCATACAATCAGTTAGTGCCGTTACCCTGCAACCTTCCATGTCGGTTTGTCTGCTAGGTCTCATTGAACAGTTTATTCCCACGGCCGCAGGTCGTACCATGGTGGGTTTGCTTCTTTGTTATGCCAGGAAGGCTATATGCTCCATTTTATGGAAACCATACCCCCCCCCCCCAAACTGGTAAATATCAGTCTTCCTCTTTACAAGGATACTTACACAAATAGAGGTTGTCCTAAAAAAATGTGACAAAATTTGGTCAAAATGGCTAAATGTACCATCTACTGCATAATCCCTGATTATCACCCGGATATTGCAAGGTGACCACTGGATGGGGTAGAAATGTTGATGTTTAGTTTCTTGATAGAAATGGGAGTTGAAACTGTTAATTAGAAGAATACAATTTTTTATATAACTTTTTATGTTGCACATCCAGGGAGCCACACAAAACTCCTCTTATGATGCCACATATGTTGCTGGCTGATATAATTGCTTTATGGATATCTATGTTACTTGCGTTTTGGGTTGTCATGCTAATACTATGAATGCTATGTTGTTACATGTTAAATGCTAACACCAAAAAAAAAGATTAAAAAAAAACAAAAACTCGTAGCTGCCATGGTAGCTGTATGAAAACTGAAAGTAGAGAGGTAGTTTGTAAATGTTTGTAAATTATAGATCCATCTGACTGGTATAAGCCTGTGATGTGTCATAGAGATGAGTCAGATCAATATATTATTTAAAAGCCACAGTAGTTCTTGGCCTCAATGATGGTATTAACATTTATTGTTTCTTTTTTTGCCTCAGGTTTGAATTTTGATTTTCTTTTCTTTTTCCTACTGTTATGAAATGAATAATCAATACCACATTTATAATGGCTTTGATAGTTAAAGATAATAAAAACCAATGCTATGGGTTTTGTTGTTTATCGTGAAGTTTGCACATAAAACAGAGAGCTACTGGAGACTAAATCCTGCCATTCTTGATTACATGATTATGTTCAGTGAATGGTTGGTTTTCTCTATATAGAAAATGTTATGTTTGACAAGATCATTTTTGCATTAAACATTGTGCTACACTTATTGAAATATATGAATAAGCCTATTATTTTGGGGAAGCAAAAATATGAGACATCGTCATTGTGATTAATGGCAATCCATAACTTAAAAAATGACATCATTTGCTTAGATAAATGTTTAGTGTAAATGTTTAGGGGACAGTCCATCCAAAACAGATATTATTATTTACCCACTGGTTTTTTATAATTCTCAAAACTCCAGTAGCGAGATGTCTGCATGAGAATCCAGGTCTTCTCACCTGGTGCAGACCATCTGAGTGGTTTTTATTCTACCTGTGGGACTGCAGAGATAGTGCCAGACAAGAGACTCTATGGCAGTGTGGGCAGAGCCAGAAAGTCCTGCTGAGAGTTCTTACCGTAGGAGTCCTATAGAGAAGTTACTGAATATTTCATTCAATAAGTATCAGTTTTAGTTGCACTAACATTTTGCGTTCACTGAGATATAGTTTGGCAATTAATGTAATTACAGTTATGTACAATTACACCATATGTATTTGATATATACTAACTATACTACACTATACATATATTTATTTCAACAGTGTGATACCCTGTCAAGGTAAAAACTTTTTAGGCCATTGAGGACTCTCAACTAGGCAGGTTGAGGGGCTCCATGATGCTTATTTTATTTGGAGGAAACTGGTTTTGCAGTTTCCTCAGTGGTTGGTAAAATCTGGCTTGTGACCTGGAGCCCGGAGGTTTCATAGAGCGTTTGGGAGGGAGAAAAACTCCAAACCTGGGACCAAGTTTTGCAGGCAACCGGCACACTGATGGCACAGGTGTTCACACCTGTTATATTCTTGGATCTGATGGTAGATCGGTACTCCACCCTCCCGAGCAGTTGGTGTGGTTGTAAGTGAGAAGCCAGATGCCTGCATGCCGCAGTCTGTGATAGACCGAGGGCCCAAGCAAAAGGGCTGAAGCAGCAGGAAGCTGTCAGAAAGAGGGCTGACTGAAGTACAGTGTTTGTATGTGGACACAGGGCTGCTGTGTTAGATGGTCAGGAGAACTTTAGCACAAAGCCTTTAGCAGCTGTGCTGCTTAAGAGAGCCAGGAGGCTGAATATTACTTTATTTCATGTTGTGTAAACCCCTGTGAGGGAAGCTGCTTATTCTGTTGGACTTTTCTTTTCTGTTTAATAAAAGTGGAACGACAAGCCCTTAAACGGTTTGTCTGGCATGGACTGTACTCAATGGTGAGCGCTACACTTGAGCTAAACAACCCCCAAACATCACAATATACAGTATACACATCAATCAAGAGATCATTGTTGCTGAATTGTCTAAAAATAAAGGGATTTTTTGTATAACTTACCGTAAAATCCTTTTCTCTGAGTTCACTGACAGACGCAGCATTCTTATGACACATGGGTTATGCTCATCCTACTAGGAGCAGCCTAGGCAAAACAAACAAAAGTGTAGGTTGGCCCCTCCCAGGGGGCCGTCCTCACCTTAGCATATAATCCCCCTGCTCTGTACAACCAACGCAGAGGGGTGGGTGCTGCGTCTGTCAGTGAACTCAGAGAAAAGGATTTTACGGTAAGTTATACAAAAAAACCCTTTTTCTCTTCCGTTCACTGACAGACGCAGCATTCTTATGACACATGGGGACGTCCCAAGCTGTGCCAATCAAGAGGGGTGGGCAAAATCATAACAACTGTACCCAACAGAAAATACGCCCTCTCAGGCGGCACTAACTGCGCCTATACTGCCGCTTGTAATACTTTGCGGCCAAAAGCAGCATCCGAGGATGCTGAAACATCAATTTTGTAAAACTTAGTAAACGTGTGCACTGAGGCCCAAGTAGCTGCTTTGCACACCTGGGACACCGAGGCTTGGTGTCTAAACACCCAGGACGTACTAACTGGCCTGGTGGAATGAGCCGTGACTGGAAACGGGGCAACCTTACCCTGAATCTCATATGCATGAGTCACGGTCTTCAGTATCCAACGAGACACGGTAGCTGACGAGGCCGCCATACCTTTGCACGACCCTTCCGTCGGCAAAAATAAAGAATCAGATTTCCGAAAGGAATCTGTAGAACTTAAATGCACCCGCAAGGCCCTCACCACATCCAAAGAATGCAGATCAACTTCTTTGGGATGTGATGGGTGCGGGCACAATGAGGGGAGAACAATATCCTCATTTAAATGAAAGGAAGAAGCCACCTTCGGAAGAAACGAAGGGGAAGGTCGCAAAACTGCCTTGTCCTTATGGAGGACAAAGTAAGGTGACTTGCAGGATAATGCTGCCAACTCCGACACCCGCCTGGCGGATGTGATGGCTACCAGAAAGGCCACCTTCTGCGACAACAACTGTAAGGGAATGTCCCTAATCCTTTCATATGGCGGTTTCTGCAACACAGGAAGCACCAGATTCAAATCCCACGGTGCCAAAGGTGACCGTATCCGAGGAGCCACATGACGTACCCCCTGTACAAATGTACGGATCAATGAATGAGACGCCAAGGGCCGTTGAAAAAGAACCGCCAGGGCCGAAATCTGCCCCTTAAGCGTACTTAACGCCAGGTTCTTGTCCAGACCTTGTTGTAAAAATGACAGTACTCTGGATACTCTATAAGAGCAGGGGTTCCAACCCCCTGCCTTGCACCAGGTAATGTAGGCCTTCCAGGTCCTATGATAAATCTTACATGAGGAACTCTTACGTGCTTTTATCATAGTAGGGATTACGGAGTCAGAGACACCCCTATCCCTCAATACCTGGGACTCAATAGCCAAGCCGTCAAAGCCAGCGAGGGTAAAGCAGGGTGCAAGATGGGCTCCTGAAACAGCAGGTCCCCGTGAAGCGGAAGCTGCCACGGAACCTCTGCTACCATCCATACTACGTCGATATACCAAGGGCGCCGGGGCCAAGCCGGAGCTACCCGGATTGTCGGGATTTTCTCCGCCTCTACCCCGCGTATGACCCGTGGTAGAGCCCTTAGAGGAGGAAAAATGCACAGCAGCCACTACTGCCCTCCGACGGATCAGAGCCGCCTCCACGGCTTTTGCTGCGCTTTTTGTTCCGCCCAGATGGTTTACGTACGCCACCTCCGTGGCATTGACCGACTGAACCAGAACCGGGCGGCGCAGCCCTACTGTCCCACGGGACAGTCAGAGCTTGATCGCTCTCAGTTCCGGTACCTACATCGACCAATTGAGGGGAAGAAAACTTCTCCGGAACCTGAATCCCCCAAACCAAGGGTCCCCGGGACTGACACTCCGACCTGATCGGCCTGTCCAGGGATAGAGGAGATTTGTCCCACCGCGACTAAATTGCCTTCCGCAGGAGCCGAGTGTTCTGGGCGTAAGGTATCGCTTCGCAAGTCGACCTCCTGAGCCCCAACACCCGTATACAGAACCGTAAGGAGAACCACTGGCGCGAACACAGGGTTCGCCCTGCCTAAAGCAATAGAAGCTTGCTTGGTGTTAGGAACACCCCAGCCTGTACCGTGTCCAGCATCAGACCCAGGTACTCCAGATGGCAAGCCGGCGTTCAAGATGACTTCTGTCTGCTGAGCGCCTGACTGGCGCCTAGAGGCGCCTCCTGACGCTTCTGCGGAAGCCTCCCGCTTGAGGGGAAGGACTTTTCTGGGGGCAGAGAGCTGCATGCAACCCCCAGACACCGGCCACCCACCCTTGAGGCGGGTGGGGGCCACCCATCATGCGGAGGCAGACTTGTCCTCTGCTTTTTTGGGCTTACGCTGCCAGGGCCCCTTGTTGCAGCCCGTAAATGCCTTCCCGGCCTTGCCCGCTGGGCTGGGCGCCCGAAAAACCTTCTTCTGACCAGAAGAGACAGGACCTTGCCTACGACGGTGATCTCGCCGCTTCGGCTCTGGAGGGAAAGCACTCTTCCCTCCCGTAAATCCTTAATATTTTTATCCAATTGTGGGCCAAACAGACGCTCTCCCTGAAAGGGCAGGTCTGCCAGAGCTTTCTTTGAAGCCTGGTCGCCCGACCAAGAGCGGAGCTACAGCATCCGCCTGATAACAATTGAAAAAAACAAAAAATTATTATTTTTTTTTGACAATATGGGAAGAAGGTCCAAAGTCGCATGGCATATGTAGCGGAGACCTTCTTCCAATGTTGCATCCGCTGTACCTCAGCCTGTGCACATTCACTAGACAAACTAGTGCACAGAGCGGCAGCGTGCTCGCGAAGAGACTGTGCCGCCATAGCAGTTGCTAGCGCCGGCCGCATGGCTGACCCAGCCAACAAGAATAGTGCTTTAGATACTGTCACTGTGCGGCGATCGGCCGCCTCCTTAAAGGATGGAGACCCCTCCAAGGGGATGGTGGTTGCCTTATTCACACGAGCCACGGCAGGGTCCACCACCGGGGAAGCCCATCTCTTAGTAAAGCTTTCCTCAAAGGGGTAGCGAACAGCAAAGCTTTTAGGCAAAGTCAAGGAACTTGGTGGCTTCCGCCATTCCTTGAACACTGCCTGTTCAAACAACTGATCAGAAGGGTAAGCCCTAGGGGACCTAGGGGATCTAAGCGGTCCACAAACATATGCGGACTCATGCGACTCCCCTGTTTGGTCCAGTCGCATAGAGTCGCGAATATCAGTGATCAGTGCTTCCACTATCGCTTTATCCCGTGAACTAGGAGCCTCCTGATCCTCTTCGCTCTCTGAGGGCGGCTCACCCTCTGAAAGATCCACAGGTGTGACCACTGAGGCGCTTTCTAGATCCGAATCCTCCCCTGAGGAAAGGAGGAGGGGGTGGGCGCTTCTGGGGGCCCCTCGGAACGGGCACCCCTGCCCGGGGAAAGAACTCCCCAAACACCGCCCTCAGCTGTTCCAAGGACACTAATGATCCTGGGGTGGACTGTAGATCTGCAGGTATACCTGCCATAGAATTGCCGGCCTCCGACATCTCAGCCCGGCACCCCCGCTGTGTAACCACCACCTCTAACCCACAAATCAGCCAGGGAGACCCGGGCGGATTACACCCACCGCTACCGGCACCCAGGAAGCGCCAGCTATACTTGATGTTTGATGCCTCAGCGCTCCAACCGAACAGCAATGCCCACGAAATGCTGCACGTCAGGAGCTTGTTACTGTGTGTGAACCATGCTGTACAAGCAAAAACCGGAAGCCCACACCCGTTTTTAAGGATTTCCTGCACAAGGACTGCAGTTCTCCCAATCGACCACTGGAGGCCGCCAGAGAGCAGGCTGGAAACCACATGGTTCTCAAACAATGGACGCTGCCATTACACACGTGCGGTCGGCCATGAACGAGCTGTGCTCCAAAATCCAATGGCGATGACCCACCTAACACATTGCTCCGGACGGTCGGTGCAGATTCGACCGGTTAGTGCAAAGGTGACTGCGGGGGATTGAGGGGTGAGGGGGAGTGGGGGGGAGGCCTCTAACAGACCCCCACCGGCTGACCACCACAGAGCTGCCCAGGTGCCCACTCTCCATGCCTCTAGGGCGGAAGAGGGGTTCACTCACCAATCCGACGGGCGCAGCAGGTAGCCACCCGGAGCAGACCTACCTCCCTGCAAGAAGGCATGCTGCTGGCCAGGCCACTGGACAGGTGAACCAGTCACTGGGCTCTAGTGGGTTTTAGCCACTGGCTGCCCGCAAGGAACGGGCGCTACAGTGAACTACAGTTAAAGCGGTTGTCTACCCAAAAAAGTGTTTTTTACCTACAGGTAAGCCTATAATAAGGCTTACCTGTAGGTAAAATGAATATCTCCCAAACCTGTATGGTTTAGGAGATATTCTACTTGCAATGCAGCCGCTGACGTTACGGCGCATACAGTGCATACTAGCTCATTATGCCTTTGCCTTGCAGGTTATTGTTTGTTTTTTTCCCTTGGGTAGACAACCACTTCAAGAAATGCATCCTTCTTATAGAACTACACCAGCCTACAAACTGGGCCACATAGGTATAAAGTCCTACCTTTCTGAGAGTTCTATTGGGCAGGGGAACATAGAAGAATGATTTTAAGTCAGGTTCAGGTATTTATTATTTATAAATACATACATGGATTAAACTGTTTATTCATTCCTGCCCAGAGTTCATCCTAAAATCTATCCAGAAATGGAAATAAACTGGTTTATTTATTTATGGTCGTGGCCCTCTGACCGAAGATAGATGTGGATCACATAAACATGCAACAAGACTTACAACATAAATAGACCTGAGGTGTGCCTTGGTTATCTGGTCAGTATGCCAAGAGAAGGGGCATACCCTATATAAGTAATGGGTAATAATGGAGAAGAATGTGCTGAGAAATGCCCTGAAAATGGAGAGTGAGGGTGCTTAAATACCCTCCGCGCTCCTCCCATAAATTCAGGCCAGCCCACTGGCCTTCCTACTAACGACATTATTTACCTTTATTAAATAAATAGAAGTGAAGAATGAATGAAACAAATCAAATATATTTTTTTATAAAATAATTTTATAAACGATCAGCAAAAGTGATAATGTTACATACCTTCTCCTACCATTGACACTCCAATGGACATTCCCAGGAATTTGCTTTTGGTCCATATGTGTGTGTTAACGCACATCTTCTTCTCTTTGCATTCACAGTAAAAACAAGACACAGGTGGGTGATGAGACACTTGTTCAGCAACAAAACGCACTTTGTACGACTCATTGGTAGACTCCTGGACAATGTCAGTTTCTTTGGCTTTCACACAGGCGCTCTGAGTTCTGCAAGGTTTCACCTTTTCCTTGGGGACATCCCAGCTGCAATGAAATGTTTCACCTATAATTGGGTTATAAGGCTTCTTGGCAACTGCTCCTTTGCGGCCTTCATGGAAGGCTGTCAAGTAATATTCCACAAAGCTAATCATTCGCTCTTCAGGGGTGGTGCCAGCTGCAATGGATAAGAATAGATCGGGATGGGCCATGAAATTTGCATACATCTCCAGAAGGGATCTTTTCTCCAAAATAAAGGTTGGAAGCACTACCTGTCATAGAAGTAGAAAGCATATAAAGTTTCTTTAGATGGTAGAGTTTTCGCAATAACAAAGAATATTTAAACAAAAGGTTTAAAAATTAGTCAAAGTAAGCATTCACAGATAAATATAAGATAAATATTACAAGGAGTTGCTTAAAGTATGTACATGCTTTCTTTTTATTAAACTGAATAACCTACATCTTCTCTAATTCTAACAATCGCTATCTGGCAACATTTGCAGCATGTTGAGGTATTGTGGTAAATTTGAAGATCATCCATACAAATTTGCAGAATATGTTTTTACTTTTTTTATTCAAGTAAATAAATATTGCATATTAACCCCCTTCACGCCTAAGGTTAAAACAAATGTAATTGCCTAAGCACAATTTTGCAAGTTTGACATGTGTTAGTAAAAACCTACAAAGTGGTGCAACTACTTTGTATATCCAGGTGGATTATAACTTGTTTTTTTCAAGAACAAATAGGGTTTTCTTTTGGTGGTAAATGGTAATGGATATCTCCTGATTTTTTTTGCTATTGTTAAAGGAAAACTGGCCCAAAATAGTAAAAAAAAAAAAAAGTTTTTACATTTAGCTGTATATTTCTTACTATTATCCTAATTTATCACCAAAGAACAACCCAAAATATATTCTCCTGCTCCTGACGATTGCAGCAATACCACATGTGTGGTAGCTGTTGTTTGTACCCACAGTACAGCCTGGAAACAATGGTGCACATTTTACTTTTTTTTTTATCCCACCTAAAACACACTGACACTTAATTCTACCCAAAATATGCTGGCCGTGACCTTTGACCCCCGACCTTGACCCTAACACTAACCCTGGCAAATCTTGATGTACCTTTCTCTTCATTCAGAAGAAGAGATAAACACAGGCTTACAGTGACTGATCTCTGTGACAGCCAGAGGCTATCACAGCGATCAGGTGACTCGGAACCATGAGTCCCGGAACCGTGCGTCCCAGGTCCCAATCATTAGTACGAGACCCGGGACTCTTGGTGAGAGCAAAAAGGGAGATATGAATATATGTGGCCCCACGAAAATAAACCCACTTCCGTAAGGCCGCATATATGTGTGCAGTCGACGGGAAAGGGTTAACACTTTATATTTTCACAGACAGACGAGTGAAGCTTATGGCTCCTTTTCATGTACTGTATTCTTATTTCTCTTTAACACATTTTATAAAAACCTGTTGCCTAAAGAGCTCAATAGTTCAAGTTAAAATGTAAATGTACAAGAGAGAAAGAATGGCTGATAGTGTAAATTTTATGAAAAAAAAATATATATACTGCGTATACAGTACAAATATACACCCCTCACATTTTTGTAAATATTTTATTCTATCTTTTCATGTGAAAACGCTGAAGAAATGACATTTTGCTACAATGTAAAGTAGTGAGTGTATAGCTTGTATAACAGTGTAAATTTGCTGTCCCCTCAAAATAACTCAACACACAGCCATTGATGTCTAAACTGCTGGCAACAAAAGTGAGTACACCCCTAAGTGAAAATGTCCACATTGGGCCCAAAGTGTCAATATTTTGTGTGACCGCCATTATTTTCCAGCACTGCCTGAACCCTCTTGGGCATGGAGTTCACCAGAGCTTCACAGGTTGCCACTGGAGTCCTCTTCCACTCCTCCATGATGACATCACGGAGCTGGTGTATGTTAGAGACCTTGCGCTCCTCCACCTTCCATTTGAGCATGCCCCACAGATACTCAGTGGGGTTTAGGTCTGGAGACATTCTTGGCTAGTCCATTACCTTTACCCTCAGATTCTTTAGCAAGGCAGTGGTCGTCTTGGAGGTGTGTTTGGGGTCGCTATCATGTTGGAATATTGCCCTGCGGCCCAGTCTCCGAAGGGAGGGGATCATGCTCTGCTTCAGTATGTCACAGTACATGTTGGCATTCATGGTTCCCTCAATGAACTGTAGCTCCCCAGTGCCGGCAGCACTCATGCAGCCCCAGACCATGACAATCCCACCACCATGCTTGACTGTAGGCAAGACAGACTTGTCATTGGATTCCTCACCTGGTTGCCGCCACACACATGGTCTAAGCACTGACAGGCTGACTGGCAGCACTCATACGCCTATTTTCCAAAGACAACCTCTGGATATGACGCTGAGCACATGCACTCAACTTCTTTGGTCGACCATTGCGAGGCCTGTTCTGAGTGGAACCTGCCCTGTTAAACTGCTTTATGGTCTTGGCCACCGTGCTGCAGCTCAGTTTCAGGGTCTTGGCAATCTTCTTATAGCCGAGATCATCTTTATGTAGAGCAATAATCCTTTTTTTCTGATCCTCAGAGAGTTCTTTGCCATGAGGTGCCACGTTGAACTTCCAGAGTGAGAGCGATAACACCAAATATAACACACCTGCTCCCTATTGTGATATTGGGTACATTTTTAGGGATCCAGGTTCTAGGTAATTAGCTCTGTTTACAAAATGTACTTCTAATTGCATTATGTTGCCAAAACTGATCAGGCTGACCGATTAAAGGAATTCTGTTTTTAAAAAAATATGGTGGCTGCCATTGCTAGCATTTCCTTCTAGATATACTATTTTTCTGGTTGCCATGCAAATGTAATGTCTATAGTATTTCTTGAGCTACTGGACTTTCACAAGTCTGCAGAGAAGGTGCAGTGCCTTGCTCTGAGTCAGGGAAGCACTGAAGTCATTAAATCAGCCTTGAATCAAATCTACTAGCTGTAACAAAGACAAATTGTGTTCTCAGTACAGGTTCACTTTGAGAAATACTGTACAATTCAATGCATGATAGCAGGATATAATGTTTCACATATTCATTTGTTAAAGTGTTATTAAACCCTCCATGAAAAAAATGTAGCAGCATACTTCACATTATAGATTTCACACTTTAGGAAGGCCCCGACTTCACCAATTTTTCCTCGTCCGTACCGGTATTGTCACCTACGAAGACACTAACGTATCCTAGTCAAGTCGGACTAGATACGAAAAGGAGGAGACGTTGAAGAATGAACGGAAGAGACTTCCTAGATTCGTCTACCGTATGACTCCTATTAGTAACGTGACTTGACCACGTCCGTCTACACAATGAGTCTGGAGTAGCCATTGTTATTATTACACTTCATACGACGATGTAAAAAAAGTACCTCCCAAATTATTGTGAAATTGTTTACTTATACACTTTGTAATATAGGACGATAGTACGTAACTTAACATGTCATA
>BLSH010521002.1:971351-1000189 GCA_018402905.1 Glandirana rugosa
ACCCCTAGATCTCCCCTGCAGGTTAACCCCTTCACTGCCAATGACATTTATACAGTAATCAGTGGACATTTAAATTTCTGATCGCTGTATAAATGTCATTGGTCCCAAAAAAGTGTCAAAATGCTCGGACATGTCCGCCGCAATATAACAGTACCGCTAAAAATCACAGATCGCCGCCATTACTAGTAAAAAAAAACAAAAAACCCCAGAAATGAATTCTCATAAACGCTGATTGCGATTTTTTTTACCAAAAATATGAGGAAGAATATAAATCGGCCAAAACTGATGAAAAAAAAAAATTTTTTATATTTTTTTTGGATTTGTATTTTAGCAAAAAGTAAGAAAAACTGTTTTTCTTTGCAAAATTGACACTCTTATTTTGTTTATAGCGGTGATCAGAAATGACCCAGAGGCGATCAAATACCACCAAAAAAAGGACGCAAATTTCATTTGGGTACAACATCGCAATTGTCAGTTAAAGCTACGCAGTGCCGAATCGCAAAAAGTGCTCTGGTCCTAAAGTGTGAAATTCTTCCGGGGCTTAAGTGGTTAAAGCGGAGTTCCACCTTTTCCTTAGGTTTATTAAAAGTCAGCAGCTACAAAAAGTGTAGCTGCTGACTTTTAATAAACCGACACTTACCTGTCTCCCGGTCCAGGGATGGAGCCGCACGGAGCCTCGCTCCTCTCCCCCTCCCCTCAGCAGCGCCGGCATTGCTGCTGTGGGCACCCGGCCGCGGCTTCACGGCCGGGCACACACTGCGCATGCGCGAGCGGCGCTGCGCTTTGTGATTGGTCCCGAAGTCTTCTGGGACCTGTCCTGTGTCCCAGAAGACTTCGGGAGGGAGGGGGAAGGAGTCCTTCCACTTCCGATCGCCTAAGGCGACCGGGGCGGAAGTACCCCTAAAAATAGGGTATCCACACCCCCCCTCCTCCCCAAAAGCTCCGTTTCAGCATCTGGAGCTGGGGAGGAGGACTTAAAGCGGAAGTTCCACTTTTGGGTGGAACTCCGCTTTAAGATAAGACAAATGACTACTCACAAACATCCATAAGACACAGGGCGGAGCTATGCGTTGACGTCACCACACTTTACGTGATCCCGGAAGGACGGGCAACACGGATGTTTGTGTTCTGCCAGCATTTACTTGATTTAACGCGATGGTCTAACCACCTAGACATGCTGATTATATATACCCTGCAGAGGGTTATATTTGCCTGCTCCAGTGACCTTACTAGCGATAGTAGGTCCATTCCACCTGGTAAGTGTACCCAGTTTATATTGTTTTCACTGGAGGATTTGCATGCTATCTGGTGGCGGAATCTAAAGGACCATTCATGGAATTGGACTGATTCCTTCATCCTCTTTCCCTGGCTAACTTTGGGACTGTATTTTTTTTCACTTATTTATTATTAACTTTTGCACATCTCTTCATCACATGCTTTACCTTTATATAACCTTTTTTTTGCACATATGGTTTTATGAATATTTATTGATTTTTTGGATAATTAATTTCGTATTATTTATATATTTTACTAGCTGTGGTTATATTGCATGGTTTGTTGCTGCTATCTTTATGCACAGAGCACTTTAGCGCAATATTTATCTGTTTAATCTACATAAAGATGGCCTAGGCTATAAGAAGATTGCCAAGACCCTGAAACTGAGCTACAGCACAGTGGCCAAGACCATACAGCAGTTTAACAGGACAGGTTCCACTAAGAGCAGACCTCGCCATGGTTGACCAAAGAAGTTGAGTGCACATGCTCAGCATCATATTCAGAGGTTGTCTTTGGGAAATAGACATATGAGTGCTGCCAGCATTGCTGCAGAGGTTGAAGGGGTGTGGGGGGTCAGCCTGTCAGTGCTCAGACCATACGCCGCACACTGCATCAAATTGGTCTGCATGGCTGTCATCCCAGAAGGAAGCCTCTTCTAAAAATAAAGCACAAGAAAGCCTGCAGTTTGCTGAAGACAAGCAGACTAAGGGCATGGATTACTGGAACCATGTCCTGTGGTCTGATGAGACCAAGATAAACTTATTTGGTTCAGATGGTGTCAAGTGTGTGTGGCTGCAACTAGGTGAGGAGCACAAAGAAAAGTGTGTCTTGCCTGCAGTCAAGCATGGTGGCGGGAGTGTCATGGTCTGGGGCTGCATGAGTGCTGCCAGCACTGGGGAGCTACAATTCATTGAGGGAACCATGAATGCCAACATGTACTGTAGCATTTGAAACAAAGAATAGCATAAAATTGTCCTAGTATCCTATGATATGCTAATCAACATCGCTCTTGTCACTTTTCACATAAAGTGACTATATAGTCCAACAGTCTTTAGATGTAGTAGGAAAGTAAAATAGGTAGAGAGACTGGTGAATAAGATAGTGAAAAGATCAACATGCGTCTGTCACACCACACGCCAAGTCCGGGGGTTAACACCTTGTGAGTCCCACTCCCGTTGGGGTACACACTCACCAAATTTAAAGTAAAGGCAAGATACATATTTTAGTAAATCCTCATAAATACCTAAAAGTTACATATGGCAATAAACATAATAACTGAAATTATTATTTTCCTACCTTGTAACTGTGATTGGGGTCTGTAATCCCCTCCATCATTTCTCCTTTGCAGAATAGTGTAGTGATGATGGGAGGAGTTCTGCAGAGGTCAGATGTAATTTCCTTTCAGTTAACTATCTGCTCTATCTTCCAGACCTCCAGCCTTCTATGATGCTCAGAGTCTATTTTACATAACACACACCCATCTGCCAATCAATAGCTGGGTGTGTGCTGTGTAAACAGTACAGGTTCATTTGCACACAGATCTGTATATTAATCCATGTGCTTCTTTCTGTCTGCTTTCCTCTGGTAATTTGTAAACTGGCAGAACAGAAGCCTAGCTAGGAGCCAGAGCAGTGGGCGGGCAAAGGCAGGACATAGGTGGGAGCGGGCGGGGCTTCATGGGTCAACTGTGGGCAGAGCCTAATCAGGACTTCTGTGTATAATAAAATGCTTGAGATTTGCATGGATAAAGGAGCCCCTCCCCCAGCGATGACGGGATGCTTTTGCAGAGTCTAACACAGGCAATTAGAAAACCAGGAAATAAAGTTGTCACCTCACTAAAGAAAGTGCACATGACACCAGGGGACAAGGTAGATATCTCACCATCCTTACTGCTTTTTGTGAAACAGTCAGTGACATGTTTAACAAACTGTATAGGTATAACATATTGATTTCTTCATTTTAACCATAGTTCTACTTTAATCTTTAAATCAGCCTGTAACAAACAGTGAAGATCTCCTGATAGTGATACGGTGTGCACACTCCCTGAGACAATAATATGCAAAGGCACGTAGACCAAGTACCAAGTTTCCAAACATGTATACTCCGTGATGTGTGTGGTGACATTCAGCTATAGGTCGCTGCTGCTGGCGTGACGTACACCTCCCAGTTTCCCGCTCGCGTATCGTCCTGGGTGGGACTTCTTCAGCGTAGCTGTACTGTAGCATACTGAAGCAGAGCATGAACCACTCCCTTCGGAAACAGGGCCGCAAAGCAGTATTCCAACATAACGGCCCCAAACACACCTCCAAGATGACCACTGCCTGGCTAAAGAAACTGAGGGTAAAGGTAATGGACTGGCCAAGCATGTCTCCAGATCTAAACCCTATTGAGCATCTGTGGGGCATCCTCAAATGGAAGGTGGAGGAGCGCAGGGTCTTTAAAATCCACCAGCTCCATGATGTCATCATGGAGGAGTGGAAGAGGACTCCAATGGCAACCTGTGAAGCTCTGGTGAACTCCATGCCCAAGAGGGTTAATGCAGTGGTAGAAAATAATGGTGGCTACACAAAATATTGACACTTTGTCCCCAATTTGGACATTTTCCCTTAGGGGTGTACTCACTTTTGTTGCCAGCGGCTTAGACATTAATGGCTGTGTATTGAGTTATTTTGAGGGGACAGCAAATTTACACTGTTATAAAAGCTGTACACTCACTACTCTACAGTGTAGCAAAGTGTCATTTCTTCAGTGTTGTCACGTGAAAAGATATAATAAATATTTACAAAAATGTGAGGGGTGTACTCACTTTTGTGAGATACTGTGTGTATATATATATATGTATATATATATATATATATATATATATATATATATATATATATATATATACACATACACATACAGTTGTGCTCTTAAGTTTACATCGGCAGAATTTATGATTTCTTGGCCATTTTTCAGAGAATATGAATGATAACACAAAACATTTCTTTCACTCTTTCATGGTTAGTGTTTGGCTGAAGCCGTTTATTATCAATCAACTGTTTTTACTCTTTTTAAATCATAATGACAATAGAAACTACCCAAATTACCCTGATCAAACGTTTACATGCCCAGGTGATTTTGTTTGGGCCGATAATATGCACACAAGTTGACACAAAGAGGTTTGAATGGATATTAAAGGTAACCATCCTCACCTGTGATCTGTTTGCTTGTAATTACTGTGTGTGTATAAAAGCTCAATGAGTTTCTGGACTCCTGACAGACCCTTGCATCCTTCATCCAGTGCTGCACTGACGTTTCTGGATTCTGAGTCATCGGGAAAGCAAAAGCATTGTCAAAGAATCTGCGGGAAAAGGTAGTTGAACTATATAAAACAGGAAAGGGATATAAAAAGATATCCAAGGAATTGAGAATGCCAATAGGCAGTGTTCAAACTCTAATCAAGAAGTGGAAAATTAGGGGTTCTGTTGAAACCAAAGCACGGTCAGGTAGACCAACTAAAATTTCAGGCAAAACTGCCAGGAAAATTGTTCAGGATGCAAAGAAAAACCCACAAATAACTTCAGGTGAAATACAGGATTCTCTGAAAACATGTGGTGTGGCTGTTTTAAGATGCACAATAACAAGGCACTTGAAGAAAGATGGGCTGCATGGTCGAGTCGCCAGAAGAAAGCCATTACTATGCAAATGCCACAAAGTATCCTGCTTACAATACGGCAAACAGCACAGAGACAAGCCTCAAACCTTCTGGCACAAAGTCATTTGGAGTGATGAGACCAAAATTAAGCTTTTTGGCCATAATCATAAACGCTGCATTTGGAGAGGAGTCAACAAGGCCTGTGAAACACGGAGGTGGATCACTGATGTTTTGGGGATGTGTGAGCTACAAAGACACAGGAAATTCAGTCAAAATTGATGGCAAGATGAATGTAGTATGTTATCAAAAAATACTGGAGGAACATTTGCATTCATCAGCCAGGAAGCTGCTCATGGGACGTACTTGGACATTCCAACATGACAATGACCCAAAACACAAGGCCAAGTCAACCTGCCATTGGCTACAGCAGAATAAAGTGAATAATCTGGAGTGGAATCTCAGTCTTCTGACCTCAATATCATTGAGCCACTCTGGGGAGATCTCAAATGTGCAGTTCATGCAAGACAGCCCAAGATTTTCCAGGAACTGGAGGCTTTTTGCCAAAAGGAATGGGCAGCTTTACCATCTGAGAAGATAAAGAGCCTCATCCACAAATACCACAAAATACTTCAAGCTGTCATTGATGTTAAAGGGGGCAATACACAGTATTAAGAACTGGGGTATGTAAACTTTTGATCAGGGTCATTTGTGTAATTTCTGTTGTCATTATGATTTAAAAAGATTAAACACAGTTGATTGATAATAAATGGCTTCAGCCAAACACTAGGCATGAGTGAAAGAAACGTTTTATTATATCTTTTCATGTGACAACACTGAAGAAATTACACTACACTATTACTATTACAATAAAAAGTAGTGAGTGTACAGCTTGTATAACACAGTGTAAATTTGCTGTCCCCTCTAAATAACTCAACACACAGCCATTAATGTCTGAACCACTGGCAACAAAGTGAGTGCACCCATAAGTGAAAATGTCCAAACTGTGCCCAAAGTGCCAATATTTTATGTGGCCAACATAATTTTCCAGCATAGCCTTAACTCTCTTGGACATGGAGTTCACCAGAGCTTCACAGGTTACCACTGGAGTCCTCTTCCACTCCTCCATGAAGACATCACGGAGCTGGTGAATGTTAGAGACCTTGCACTCCTCCACCTTCCGTTTGAGGATGCCCCACAGATGCTCAATAGGATTTAGGTCTGGAGACATGCTTGGCCAGTCCATCACCTTTACCCTCAGCTTCTATAGCAAGGCAGTGGTCATCTCGGAGGTGTGTTTGGGGTCGTTATCATATTGGAATACTGCCCTGCAGCCCAGTCTCCAAAGGGAGGGGATCTTGCTCTACTTCAGTATGTCACAGTACATGTTGGCATTCATGGTTCCCTTGAACTGTAGCTCCCCAGTGCCAGCAGCACTCATGCAGCCCCAGACCATGACACTCCCACCACCATGCTTGACTGCAGGTAAGACACACTTGTCTTTGTACTTCTCACCTGGTTTCTGCCACACATGCTTGACACCATCTGAACCAAATAAGTTTATCTTGGACTCATCAGACCACAGGACATGGTTCCATTAAATAAATGTGCTTAGTCTGCATGTCTTCGGCAAACTGTTTGCAGGCTTTATTGAGCATCATCTTTAAAAGAGGCTTCCTTTTGGGACAACAGCCATGCAAACCAATTTGATGCAGTGTGCGGCGTATGGTCTGAGCACTGAGAGGCTGACCCCCACCCCTTCAACATCTGCAGCAATGCTGGCAGCACTCATATGTCTATTAACCAAAGCAAACCTCTGGATATGACGCTGAGCATGTGTGCGCAACTCCTTTGGTCAACCATGGCAAGGCCGATGTATGGTCTTGGACACCGTGCTGCAGCTCAGTTTCAGGGTCTTGGCAATCTTCTTATAGCCTAGAACAAATATTGAGTCTGACAGAGTGCAGATGTAATGAGATACCGAATACTCCTGGCAAAAAAGCAATAAGCAGATGGAATATATCGCCAGGGCGGTATACAGAACCCAAAAATAGCACAGTGATCCAAGATGTTCCGACGCATCAGTATCTCATTACATCTGCACCATGGACTGTATACAGTGTCACTGTTTTAATGAAACTTTTTGTCTGTACACATGGGTGGGCCACTGATGTATCAGTTGAGCCCGCACCATGCACATATTTATGTAACAAAATAAAGTGTTTGTTTTAATCTACTATTGTGTAGTTCTTCAGGGTAGGGGTTAAACCAGCACCTACAAAGTCCCAATTCTTCTTCTTCACTTTTTCTGATCCCTTCTTATAGCCTAGGCCATCTTTACGTAAAGCAACAACTTTTTTTTTTTCAGATCCTCAGAGACTTCTTTGCCATGATGTGCCATGTTGAACTTCCAGTGACCAGTAAGAGAGTGAGAGCAATAACACCAAATTTAACACACCTGCTCCCCATTCACACCTGAGACCTTGTAACACTAAAGAGTCACATGACACTGGGGAGGGAAAATGGCTAATTGGGCCCAATTTGGACATTTTCACTTAGGGGTGTACTCACTTTTGTTGCCAGTGGTTTAGACATTAATGGCTGTGTATTGAGTTATTTTGAGGGGACAGCAAATGTACCCTGTTATACAAGCTGTACACTCACTACTTTACATTGTAGCAAGTGTAATTTCTTCAGTGTTGTCACATAAAAAGATATATTAAAATATTTACAAAAATGCGAGGGGTGTACTCACTTTTGTGAGATACTGTATATATATATGCCCTATTTATCAGCATATAACACAGCAAATAATGCTTGCGCGCTATATGCCGATATTTAAAAAAAAAAAGCCAATTGCGGAGGGTACCAGGGAGGGCTGATCCTGGGCGGGTGCAAAAGGTGCATCGCGATCAGAGGCAGAAGAAGCGCCGGGGCCCGGCAGAGGGGAAGAGAGGGCAAGCGCCGCCGGATTACACAGGTTGGGGATCTCCCGCTTACCCGGCGGTCGCTGCCATACTAAATCCCACCTCCTGGACTGGCTCTTATGGTTGAAAGCGCACTGTTCCAATGCTGGGATGTGTGACATCTATCATAGGAGCCGGTCCAGGAGGAGGGACTTCATATGACAAAGACCACCTGGTAAGCAGTCCAAACAAGAGTCTAGTAGACATCCCGGGTATGATAAAGTTTGAAACAAGAAATCATAAATTATAATATAATAAATAACTATAAATAATTATCAAAAATAATAATATAATAGTAATAAAATGTATTCAATAATGTAATTAAATCAAAAACACTGAAATTGGTTCATTTGCAGAATTGTCGCTGTCGTCACTTTCAGTGTCTGATGATAAATTTCTCCAAAAATCAGTATCACTCAATTCTGCAAATGATTCTTATTTACTATTGCTGTTTACTAGCTGGTCAAAAACCACTTTTGACGTAAAGGGACACTTTTTGGTTGCCATAGACATTCTCAAGTTTCCGGGCAGAAAGAATGACATATATAATATAAAAGTGCATGCAGGGCACTGGGCAAACCACTAGGGACAAAGGGGATGTGAAATGATTTCATATAGTAATGTAATCTTACAGATTACAGTGTACTGTATGTTTACTATGTGTTTCACTTTTTGAATTTGCCGCCGGTCTCCGCCCCCGTGTGAAGCTCGCAGGGAACGGAGCCTGGCACACAGAGGTATTGGGCGGAGGACACAGCCCGCAGACACAGCGGGGGGACATCGCTGGATCCAGGGGACAAGGTAAGTAACGCTGCCTGGATCCAGCGATGAAATCCAGAGTGTGGCTCAGGGTTACCGATCTTGGTACAGAAAATTCACCCCGAGCCACACTCGGGAATACCGCCAGGGGGGTTAATGGACACTGGTGATGCTGCATTGATGGGCACTGATGAAGCTGCATTAATGGGCACTGGTGAGACTGCATTCATGGCCACTGGTGAGGCTGCATTCATGGCCACTGGTCAG
Organism: Glandirana rugosa; assembly: GCA_018402905.1. Lineage (NCBI taxonomy): Eukaryota > Metazoa > Chordata > Amphibia > Anura > Ranidae > Glandirana > Glandirana rugosa. Next base: position 980,253 of record BLSH010521002.1, read on the forward strand.
GCTGCATTTGATTAATAAAAAAAAAGTTCTCAGATATCCTTATTTTGCTTCAAAGTTCTTTATTTAATTTTTTTTTTTTCCTGAACCTTCCCTTAAAATTAAGAAGCATGTTATACGCCGATAAATACGGTATATATTTCTTTATTTTATTTTATTTTTTTAATGAATAACCTGCCCAAGGTGAGCTTGTTGGAACTCATATTTAGCGCACATACAAAAACATTCTAACCATTGATGTTCTTTTCTACATAAAAAAGTGAATATTAAAGAAGTGAAAGGAGGCACGGCCGCTACACAGTTCTGTCAGTTGGTTAATCCTAGTTTACCAATGCACAAATTGACATGAAAACCAGAGGCCACTTGGGGGAGGTTTGGAAAAAGATCACTGGATAACACTGTGCATACTCTGATAGGACAAAGCCAGAGGAAAATAAATACTGGCCTAGTTTTAGAGGCTGATTTCACCTTTTACAGAAAATAGCCTATGCAGTCAGGGATTGCAGTAGGAATTAAAAAACTGTGCAGTTTTGTAAAATGCTCATTATATGGTTATACCGGTTGGCCATTTGGGCTTCCCATAAGCTTGGCTGAAAAGCTTTCAGTCAGTAATCCCCATTTCCTGCCATGTTGCCATGATGCAAAGCCATTGGTTTTTACTCCTGCAATGCTGGGAGTGAGTGTTCAATGGGTTGCATATGCTAGCAGCAAGGCAGGTCATGGGGATTAATAACTGGTATATTTTCAGCCAGGTTTCTGGGGGGGTCCCAAATGTCCTACAATTATAACAAATATTATATTATTAATATTTATATAATATTATCATATGTACAGTATATGACATATTAATGAACATTTTACAAATATGCACAGCTTTTTTTTATCTACTGTGGCCCCATGACATCATAGGCTATTTTCTGGAAAGGGTAAACAGCTTTATGTATCTTTGGCTTCTTGTGAGAAACATAAGGGATGCTTATTTAACAAATTTTCAGCAATGCAGAATAGTCTCCAAATATGGGGATCTTTGTGCTCTGTAGGGGGATATCCTTATGTCAATGTGTTCCTCCTCTTATGTCTTGTGTCTGCATAGAGAAAGATTGGTACCGGTATACTGGTACATAGGTTTATGTTAAAAATAAAACTAGCGAAATGTGGATGATATCTCTGGACACTAACTGGTTACATTTCTTAGTTGAAAATAATGCATCTCCATTTCTCCTCCAAGGCAATCACATGGAAATATTAGTACAACTGAATCCTGCTGCAGAGTTCTAATACTGTTTGCAGAATTGTGTGAACTGATCATTATCAGCCTACCAAAATAAACTGACAAAGAGCTATACATGCTACTTGCCAATCAGAACCCTTTCCATTAATGGCTGTAATCTGTTATATTTTCCGTAAGTCTTTTTTGGATTCCTTCACACAAAGCACTGAGCCAAGATTGAAACATTTTTTCCTCTGGGAGTTGAAATGCTATCTCTTTTTATAATCACAAAGAAGAAGAAAATCCTTGTAAAATTCTCTACTATAGGAACATGTTCATTATCGGTCTTGCGGCTGATTTACATTCAGCAGGTTCACATTCATATCTGCTTAAATGCTATGCATAAAATGAATCTGCTGGATTTAATGACATGCTATATGAACTAAATAGTTTCTCTTTTCTGCATTTGATTAACAAAAGAGCAGCACTGAATACCTTTTTAAAAACATGAGAGATGAGATCCACCCATGCATTTTTGGTCCTGGCAGGCAAAGTGTTAATCTTTTGCTACCCACTCATCACTGGTGACAACTTCCAATATTTTTTTCTAATTTCTATAGCAAGGTTTAATCATGAAAGTCAGTCGAAGAGAGCGCATTGAGAACCCTTTAATTTTAGTATCCACAGCAATTAAAAACTATGAATAACAGTGGCCAGGGGTAGCTACGGGTAACTATAGACAGCCTGATAATTGCTAGCGATTCTGAGCATAACTTGCAGTTATTTGGTTATTTCAGAACCTCTAATGGGCGATAACAAGCATCATTGGAAGTTGGAGTGATGGAACAGGGGAAATAATCAACATACTGTGTATGAGTCATTGTCGGGATTGTCTAAATACTGCAGAGGATTCATGCACTCAGGGAATAGGTTTGAAAAGTGGCATATATACTGTAGCTTCACCCATTAATCTTGGGGATATATTTGTCCATCTATGGTCACTTTTTTTATTTTATTTTTTTAAAATCAGTTTACAACAATTCCAAGACAATCATTTAAGTTTCTTGAGCATATTGAGAAAACCTCTCCCATAATGTGTCAGAGGGGTATAATTCAACCCATAAGTAGCCTATCCATCACTAGTTCTAACAGGCTTAAACATGGGGTATCTAGCCATTAACACCATGATTTTTAAATTTGCGGGGGTATCCAGTGTTGGTAAATATACAGTTGCAAGAGAAATTATGCAAACCCTTTGGAATGATATGGATTTCTGCACAAATTGGTCATAAAATGTGATCTGATCTTCATCTACGTCACAACAATAGACAATCACAGTCTGCTTAAACTAATAACACACAAAGAATTAAATGTTACCATGTTTTTATTGAACACACCATGTAAACATTCACAGTGCAGGTGGAAAAAGTATGTGAACCACTAGACTAATGACATCTCCAAGAGCTAATTGGAGTGAGGTGTCAGCCAACTGGAGTCCAATCAATGATATGAGATTGGTGTTGGTTACATCTGCCCTGCCCTATAAAAACACACACCAGTTCTGGGTTTGCTTTTCACAAGAAGCATTGCCTGATGTGAAAGATGCCTCACACAAAAGAGCTCTCAGAAGACCTACGATTAAGAATTGTTGACTTGCATAAAGCTGGAAAGGGTTATAAAAGTATCTCCAAAAGCCTTGCTGTTCATCAGTCCACGGTAAGACAAATTGTGTATATATGGAGAAAGTTCATCACTGCTGCTACTCTCCCTAGGAGTGACCGTCCAGTAAAGATGACTGCAAGAGCACAGCGCAGACTGCTCAATGAGGTGAAGAAGAATCCTAGAGTGTCAGCTAAAGACTTACAAAAGTCGCTGGCATATGCTAACATCCCTGTTAGCGAATCTACGATACTTAAAACACTAAAGAAGAATGGATTTCATGGGAGGATAGCACAGTGGAAGCCACTGCTGTCCAAAAAAAAACATTGCTGCACGTTTACAGTTTGCACAAGAGCACCTGGATGTTCCACAGCAGTACTGGCAAAATATTCTGTGGGCAGATGAAACCAAAGTTGAGTTGTTTGAAAGAAACACACAACACTATATGTGGAGAAAAAGAGGCACAGCACACCAACATCAAAAGCTCATCCCAACTGTGAAGTATGGTGGTGGGGGCATCATGGTTTGGGGCTGCTTTGCTGTGTCAGGGCCTGGACGGATTGCTATCATCGAAGGAAAAATGAATTCCCAAGTTTATCAAGACATTTTGCAGGAGAACTTAAGGCCATCTGTCCAGCAGCTGAAGCTCAACAGGAGATGGGTGTTGCAACATGACAACGACCCAAAGCATAGAAGTAAATCAACAACAGAATGGCTTAAACAGAAGAAAATATGCCTTCTGGAGTGGCCCAGTCAGAGTCCTGACCTCAACCAGATTGAGATGCTGTGGCATGACCTCAAGAAAGCGATTCACACCAGACACCCCAAGAATATTGCTGAACTGAAACAGTTCTGTAAAGAGGAATGGTCAAGAATTACTCCTGACCGTTGTGCACGTCTGATCTGCAACTACAGGAAACGTTTGGTTGAAGTTATTGCTGCCAAAGGAGGTTCAACCAGTTATTAAATACAAGGGTTCACATACTTTTTCCACGTGCACTGTGAATGTTTACATGGTGTGTACAATAAAAACATGGTAACATTTGATTATTTGTGTGTTATTAGTTTAAGCAGACTGTGATTGTGTCACGCACCTGATGGTGGAGTCTGTCTTGTGCAGGAAGCAACCACTCTTACGACCCTGGTTCGGGAACCTCTGATAGAGCAGACAGAGGGTTCCAGAGCACAGAGGGGCATGAGGGCTGGACTGGAACACTGATGGTGAGATGGGTCCGTCAGTGGCTCGTGCAACCGTAGAGTAGTGAGGCAGGCTGAAGTCGACAACTGGCTGGCAAGCGGTACAGAAGGAGCAGGCTGAAGGATCTTCAGGTGCAGGCAGGGTCGTTAACAGGCAGGCAGTAAGGTACAAGGGGTCAGGCAAAAGAATCGCCGTGGGCAAGCTGGGGGTCGGTGCAGGTGGAAGTCAATCAAGGTCAAACAACAAGGTCACAGGAACAGATCAGGATACAGATTCAAAAGACAGGTAGCTCTCCGGAACACACTCTAACACTGTAGAACGGACAGCACAGACCGCTGAGTTCCCCAGGCTTAAATAGGCCATTTGGCGCCGTTTCCGGCGCGCACGCGTGAACGCGCACAGGCGCGCGCACCACCGCGGAAACGGTGGAAGAAGAGTATCCATGTCCCCTAACAGATTGTCTATTGCTGTGACTTAGATGAAGATCAGATCACATTGTATGACCAATTTGTGCAGAAATCCATATCATTCCAAAGGGTTCACATACTTTTTCTAGCAACTGTACTTCTCCAGTCTAATAGTTTCACACATGCATTGTACCAATTCTTTATGAGAAGGAGAATCAATAGATTTCAAATACCTAAGCACAACTCTCTGGGCTTGAAAGAGTGCTCTAGCTACAGCTTCTCTAATATGGACATCTAGTTGGAAATCATGTCCAGAAGACACAGTTTAGGGTCAAGCGGGATAGAGATCTGAAATACAGCATTTATCATATTCAGTACTCTCACCCAATAAGCATGTCATTTGGGACACCACCAGATTAGATGGATCAAGTCCCCATGGTCCCTAGAGCATTTACTACAAGTGGGGGTGGCAATTGTGTGCAAACTAACGGGAGTAATGTATACTTGCATGAGCCTCTGTGTAACATTAAGAGAGCATTGGGGTACAGCCTGAAGCACTTCCTACCACTGATTCTCTACAAATGGGCCAAAATCTCTCTCTCACCTGATTGTATCTATGGTCACTTTTTAATAATACTTTATAATTTAGGATTCAGAGGTATCCACAATAATGATTGCAAATATGATGATTTCTAGTAATCACTTCCAAAACATCTATATGCAGTAAATCTAACATTTACATAGGGTCTTATATTGGCACCTGGTTTTGAAGTGAATGTTATGGATACTCCTATTCTGTACTTATGCACCCAATGAAAAAATATAAGACAACTTGGTCGACAACACAAACTTAAAGTCCAATTCTCAGCTATTTTTGTTTTCTGAACGTCCCCTGAAGGTTTAAAAAAAATAATTAAAAACCGTCCCCCCGCTGTACCTCTTCTACTCTACAAGATGTTCTAAGTCTTCCTGGCTTAATGTTGCCAAGGATCACCTGAGCAGAAAGACTGAAAAAAAAGCAGAATGTTATGGCCCTGCCTGAGCACAGCACCCAACACTCACAACGTATTAATTCAAAGGGGCACTGATATTACAGTTAGTGCTGCTCCCTGCATCATCTGGGCCCAACCACCTCTGGAAGAAGACCAAACTCATCTCTCCATTAGTCTACCATTTACTATTTGCTTATGCAAAAACATCATCTACTCCCTTGCCCTTCTTTCCTGTTAGTCAGCACCAATATATAAACCTTTATTTTCATTTAACGGGTGTCAGCAGTTTCAGATTCTTCCTCAGTGTCTGGGAACCTGTATCTCCAACCCACCTGCCCTAAGGCAGCCACGTGTAGCACCAGCATCCATGTGCTGTCTCTGCTGAGAATTACTGTAGTAGTAGTCGCTGCCACTACAGTGATCACCTCAGTCTTCCAGGCAAGTGCACCATTAATAGAACACCTTTAATTTTTCTCAATAAATGCAAGGTGTTCCCTGATTGGATGAGGTGGAGAATGTAACATCACCAACCGCCTCTGCACCATGTCCAATCAGAGAACGCCTTGCAGTCAATAACCCTGAAGACTGTGTTAATCACTGTAGTAGCGGTGACTACTACAGTGATTCTCCACTTCCACAGCAGTTCTGTGCGTATGGCATATGCATAGTTACAATATTGGTCCAAGTTGGACCAATGTAATTATGCAATAAAATCCATACCTTGAGTTCAGCTTTTTATAAATCTGTTTATTGATTTTTTCCAAGTACAAAATTTCACCCACGCAGGGGTGACCTAGGTAGACCGCTGGAGTACCATGTGATCGCCAACAACTAAATACAAAACTATAGAAAACAGAAAACTTCAGCAGTGTATGTGAATGGCTCACTACATACATGAAGTACATTCAGAGTAACAAACCCACAAGGCTGGACCCGTCCCACAAACCCCCTGACCACTATAAGATGGCATATGTGAAAAATTGAAAAAAGTCTTAGGTCTTAAGAAGGAACGTCAGTCATGCATGCCGTAGAGTCCTCTTTAAGCCATTTACCCCAGACCCACAGGGAGGGGGAAAAGTCTTTGCCAGAGACTCTATAAATCAGGCATCCTCAAACTACGGCCCTCCAGCTAATGCGGAACTACACATCCCATGAGGCATTGTAAAACTCTGACATTCACAGACATGACTAGGCATGATGGGAATTGTTGTTCCTGAACAACTGGAGGGCCTTAGTTAGAGGACCCCTGCAATAAATGATACGGACCACTTCTATCCAGTATTGAGCAATGGCAGAGCAGGACCAGAAAATATGCATGAAGTCTCCTCTAGGGTGGGAGCATCTCCAACATCAGGTGGTACACATGGAGCCATAGTTTCAAAACAACCGTTCTCCTGTGAAGTGCAAAAAAAGTTTCTTACATGACAAAGCTGCATGCACAGACATTCACCTAAGTGAGGTGACAGTAACAAGAAATGCAACCTTCTGTGATAGGAAAGAGAGAGAAATATCCCGAATGGGTTCAAATAGTGACCTCTGAATGACTATCAAAACCAGATTGTGGTCCCGCAGAGTTAGTGGGAGAGTACTGGTGGAACAATGTGAGCAACCCCTTGTGGAAAGGTTTTGAAAGCCAGTAAACAATGCAAGAGCACAGACAGAAACCTGACCTTTATATTCCTCAAGGCTAAGGATTTGTATGGAAGGATAACACTGATGCCACAGAGTATTTCCTGGGATAAAGCTTTGCTTTTTCACACCATGCAAAGTATGCTTTCCACATGCAATGGTAAAAAGCCTTTCTGGCCTTATGCAAAATGGGAATTGTGGAGTCGGAATGATCCCCGTCCCTCAGGGGCTTCAAAAGCTAAGCTGTCAAAGCCAGTGACTGTGAAGCAGGATGGGACATGACCCTAAAAGAGAAAGTCTAGATGATCTGGTAGGGCCCACGGACAGTTCTCTAGAAGTCTATGTCCAAGAACAACATCCTTGGCCGATTCCATACAATGAGACTGCCTCCCTCTCTATTTTTTAAAGCAGAAGAGCCAGGAGCTGCTGGCAATTTAGGAGTCTGCCTGCTTGTTTTCCATGCCAAGATTGTGTTTGGCCAATTTAGAAATCCCAGGAAATCCCCCAGACGGCGGGTAGCATTCACTGAAATTACAGAGAATGTTTGAACATGTAAGAACTTGTTCAAGCACTTCAATTCCACAATGACCCATTGAGAGCACAACTGGTCCAATGCAGAAGAAGGAACTATACCTTGATTCCAGTTGAAGATGGCAATCTTTCCTCCACTGTTTTTTTTTTGGATAAACGTGTCCAGAGCATTGCCAAAGAGGCATTCATCCTCAAAAGACATGAGTTCCAACTGCTTATTGCAGGGGAGTTTAGATGACTGGATTTAAGTCTGGATGAAAAAGTTGACAGAGATAACCTCCTAGCCCATCCACACAGAAGAGCAATGCTTTATGGAAGAGCTTCAAGTGCTGTCTGACCAAAAAACTGGAATAAAAAGCTCAGCTTTTTTCACCGTATGCTTTGACTATATAGCAGCAATGCCTGACAATCCCTTATAGATGCAATGCCAAATTGCATTTCTGCAATTGGCAAGGAAAATAGCATCTTAAAAAGGGAATTGTTTTTGTCCACTGGGTATTTAAACACCAGTACTTTATCCACCAGTAAAGTAAGGCCTTATTTAAGCAATGCCTAGTACACACTATCAGTTTTTTCGTTCAACTCAGTGGTCTGAACGAAAACAAAATGAACTGCACAAATACCTTTTCCAGATGGGCCCAGTAATTGTACAGACCATTTTCAGTATGTGGATGCAATAGAAAGGATTTGCTTAATTTTGGTGCTAAGACCTCCAACACTGATACCCTAGATCCAGAAGGTTCCAGTATTTACTTACTAAACATTTTACAGTATTTTACTAAAGCTGGAGAGTGCAAAATCAGGCTTTCTTCTGTATAGAAACCCAATCAGCTTCTAACCTCAACTTGTTCAATTAAGCTTTGGCAATAAAACCTTGAAGCTGATTGGTTTCTACGCAGAAGTGAGGCTGATTTTGCACTAGTAAATAAACCCCAGTTTGTCACGTAACTGCCCAGAAGACATCTGAAAAAGGTAAAAAAAAGTAACATATTGCTGGTGGAGGCCTCAAGGGGATTCACTGGGTGGTGGCTCATGGAGGTTTGATTTTGGCTTCAAATGTAAAGTAGAGCTAAACTCTCACAAAATAACACTAAAGCCCCATACACACAATGTGAATTTTGGACAAGAATTTTCGTATGACGAACGATCTTCCGATTTTCGGACCATTAGTATGGTGCTTTTGATAGCAGATTTGTTTTTTGGATGACAAAAGCTGAATGTGCAGACTTTAACATTTTTGTCGGATGGCAACACTATTTTAGTTTCATTAGTACGGTTTTCGTCCCAAAAAAAAATGTACGTGCAAGACTACACAGGCTCAGAAACGAAAAAATACATACAAAGCTATTCAACACATTGCGTCACTTCTGACGCTGAATTCGGTCATACAAGAATTTTCGTATTGTTAGTACGCTCTTCTCTTTCGACATGAGACTCACATCCATCAAAAAATGGACGTTCTATCTTTCGAATTCTAAGCCTGTGTACGAGGCTTTCGTTTTGAAGGGCACTGTAAAGAAAACAAAATGGCATTTTTTTACAACACAATTTCCCCATGTGTTGTTTTCCCTGTGCTAGTTATACCCTGTAGAATATGTGTGTGGGCTTCCTGTTGACATGTGCATGCTGAGCTTAGAGTTGGGCTTTAAACTTTTTTTCTTGTTCGTGTATTTTATTGAGACAAAAAAAACTGAATACAAAGAACATGCCACGGTGAAATTTTTGTGGTATAAGAGGATAGGAACAATCGAGGCTTTAAACTTTTTAACATTCGAGAATCATGGAGCATATGCAACAACATATCTGGTTTTAGTGATTGGGTTTAGATACCTTTTCAACTCTTCCGCTCTATAACTATACTTGTCTAGTCATGCTATAGCAGTTCCAAGCATTGACTGTTGAAAACTGGTTGTGCAAAGCTGGCCATATGCTACTCAAATTTCAGTCTGTCGCCATCCCCATGTTACCCCGCTGCCCCCCACCTCCTCTCTGCTAGAGCAATGGCTGCTGAATACAATATCTGGCAGATGACCTTCCTCTGTCTATACTGGGCTGAACAAGAGTAAATCAAAGTGTGTATGGTCAGCTTAAATGTTAACTTAAAGTGTTACTAGACCCACAACAGTAAAATCAGTCTGAATATGCAGTACAGCATGCTTGTTATACTCACTGTGGAACCTAAGGGGTTAATCCTCTGCTTTGTGTAAAAAGGCTGTTTGGTCCTGGCTTCTTTGATCCTCCCCTCCTTTTTTTCTTGGGAGGATGCATGTGATCAGCACAGGGCCAATCAGCACTGTCCAGACAGAGGGTCAGGGGTTTTGCAGTCTCATAGGTCAGTCAGAATACTCCTCCTACAAGCTTTAACCAGTGGTTGGCTGGACACTGATAGAAGTCAGAAGACTGCTATATACTGCTGATGAGAAAAGGTATTTAGCAGTTTATATCTACTAAAACAATTGCACTTCCATGCTCTGTGTACTGTGGGAGACAAGATATAGTGAATGCAGGCTCCTGGATTTAGTAACGCTTTAATCTTGATCTTTTAAAGAAAAAGATATGGCCAGTAAATTTAGCTTTATATATCCACTAATCAGTTTGACATGTGAGTTTCTTTTAAGGTAGGTAGCCTCTCTATTTTTCTTCTTGTGCTCTATTAAAATTGTCCATGTCTGCGGCACCTTAACTTGGGAAGCCAACAATAATTAGTAATTACTTTATAAAGCAACAACATATTACATAGTGTATGAATGTGAGAAGCCTGTGAGCTACCGTGTGTGTTCACTCCAATGATACCAGTGCAAAAAAATATATATGCTGGCACTGTTCACAATCTCATATGCATGTTGCAGGAATTAAAAGGCAATAGCAGTAGTGCAGCGCTTGCCCTAATTATATAAAGTGATAAATGCAAACAATAAATATATAAAGTGCTTAAATGCAAAAAATCTGCATAAATAATACATATTTGAAAAAAACACAAATTTCCTTCAATGTGCTTCCATAGTGGACTATCAATAATTCATCAGTGCTTAATGAAAACAGAAATAAATAAAAATAAATGTCCTCTTTTACACTTATATAGCGTCATAAAAAACAATGTTCAATGGTCCTCCAGTGTTTTGGTAATCCAAACAGTAATCCATGCTTCTGTGTTCCTTATACAAAAATTTGTGATATCACTCTAGTGCTCCCCCCTTTTGGTTATCTACTCACCTCAAGGTGTGTGACCTCACAATTAAGTTTGGTCGGTGTGCGCAGTTGAGCCACCCCTGAGCTCACTTTTTAAGTGAATGTCCAAGCTCCACTGCTGATCCTCAGCCCAGTCTCCTCCGTACATGCAGGAAAGAACAATCTACATAGTGCCTGAATCTTTTTTAAAACTATTCGCTTTATTAAAACTCCAAAATAGGTACTCACTCTTACATGATGACCATCAGATAAAAAGACGCACAGTTGCGATCTGTCAGCTGCTCCACACTCCTCGTGATGCTGCTGCTGCCTTCACCGTTAAGGGAGGGGAGAGGACGGTTTTAAGTATAAAAGAGGACATTTATTGCTGCATGCATTTATTTTATTCATAATTGATGAATTATCGATAGTTCACTATGAAAGCACATTAAAGGAAATTTGTGTGTTTTTTTCAAATATGTATTATTTATGTTGATTTTTTGCAACTAAGCACTTTATATATTTATTGTTTGCATTTAGCACTTTATATAATTAGGGCTAGCACGGCACTACTGTTATTGCCTTTTAATATATTACATAGTGCTAGTCAATACAGATAAACAGAAGAACCAAAGCAGGATACAGAAGAAAAGATAGAAGCATGTACAAGTGTGTAATCTATGTATGGTTCTGAGACGGATGTATTTAAATTATTTTCCCTTTACTTTACAAGTATTTAAAACTCTCTTTTAAATAATTATATTACTTGTGCAAAATCTTTATTTTACAAATATTAATTTATTATGGAGCCTTCATCTAACTAAAGCTTCCTATAGGGACATAAAGAATAGGAAGAGAGGGGAGAGTATGCAACTATCATTCAGGCGGATGCGTAATCTGAGCTTCAGCTATTCAGCTATATAACCACTTGCCTACCAGGCCATTTTTTTAATTTTATGTACATGCTAGAAATGACTGTAAACCCCTCAAAAAGTACAACATATATATTTTCTAAAAGCACAGACCCTGGAGAATAAAATTGTGGTAGTTGCAATTTGTACCATGATATTTGAATAGCCAATTATTAAATGCAAATTTTGAGGACAAAAATACACTAAAATGAATTTTAGTTCAAACACAATGTTATGCCTAATTTTTCAGTACAATTTAAAAGATTGGGTTGCATCGAGTAAACAGATACCACACATGTCAGGCCTTAAATTTGCAGAAAAACGATGGTATCCAGCATTTTCCATAGGCAACAGCTTTACCAGTTATGAGTTTAGAGTTAACCATGAATTATAGCCCTAGAATTATTGCTCTCATTCTAATGCTCACGATGATACCTCACATGTGTGGTGCAATTGATGTTTACATTGCCCCACAATACGCTTTTATATGGAGTGTGCGGATTTTTTTTTTTTACACTTTTTTTTTTTTACTTTAGTGCTTTTACAAGTGGGCTAGCAAGTCTCCCAGTAACCTCATGTACAATGCAGGGGACTGGTCAGGCAGCAAAGAGAAGCAGCTTCAGCAGACCGGTCTTACTAACGCCTCATGATGGAGACCTGTTGTGGGAGCGAGGAATAACTGAAGTAGATTACCAAGGGAAGTAGAGTGTCATCGTCCCCTTGACAAATTGAGCATTTAACCCTTGCAGTGTGGCAGAAGGTCCACTGCAAGGGTAACGATTTTTTTCACCAGAGTTCAGCTTTACAGAATATGTTACCCCACCATTTTACAGTCTATTTCTGGTATGTGTCTGTTGTACCATGTACTTGTGTAAAAAAGCATCCTGTTCTATTTGTATTGCTTTCTTTGTGTGAAATACCTGGTGATCCTGCCTTTCACCCTGCTTTCCTACTTCAAACTGGCCACGCTAGGCATGACAGCACGTCCTTGTTGGGATGGTCAGTTTTCTGGCTGGGCTGTTCTGGGAGAACAGCATGCCTGTCTTCCAAAGGTCAGACTTGTGCTGACACACCTCCCCTGCACAGCTATTCACTGGTCAGATCAGTTTACTGCTGTTTCTCCACCCTCACCCCTGCAAGCTTCTTATGCAGTTGAGAACAGAGATTATAAAATCACTTATAAAACAAAAAAAAATGTGTTAATATTTTTTTATATACACTGTATACACAAACATTGTGCCTTTCATTTACATTTTAAACTGAGTGGGTTGTTTAACCAGATAAGGCATGGGTGCTCAACCTGTGGTCCCCCAGCTGTTGCAGAGCTACAAGTCCCATCATGCCTCTGTCATTGGGAGTCCTGCTTGTAACTGTCAGACTTGCAAGGCCTTATGAGATTTGCAGTTTTGAAACAGCTTGAGGTCCACAGTTTGCGTACCCATGAGGGTTCACATATACAGTATCTCACAAAATTGAGTACACCCTTCACATTTTTGTAAATATTTTATTATATCTTTTCAAGTGACAACACTGAAGAAATTACACTTTGCTACAATGTAAAGTAGTGTAACGTATGTAAATTTGCTGTCCCCTCAAAATAACTCAACACACAGCCATTAATGTCAAAACCGCTGGCAACAAAAGTGAGTACACCCCTAAGTGAAAATGTCCAAATTGGGCCCAAAGTATCAATATTTTGTGTGGCCACCATTATTTCCCAGCACTGCCTTAACCCTCTTGGGCATGGACTTCACCAGAGCTTCACAGGTTGCCATTGGAGTCCTCTTCCACTCCTCCATGACGACATCACACAGCTGGTGGATGTTAGAGACCTTGCGATCCTCCACTTTCTGTTTGAGCATGCCCCACAGATGCTCAATAGGGTTTAGGTCTGGACACATGCTAGACCAGTCCATCACATTTACCCTGAGCTTCTTTAGCAAGGCAATGGTTGTCTTGGAGGTGTGTTTGGGGTCGTTATGTTGGAATACTGCTCTGTGGCCCAGTCTCCAAAGGGAGGGGTCCATGCTCTACTTCAGTATGTCACAGTACATGTTGGCATTCATGGTTCCCTCAATGAACTGTAGCTCCCCAGTGCGGGCAGCACTCATGCAGCCCCAGACCATAAGATTCCCACCACCATGCTTGACAGTAGACAAGACACACGTGACTTTGTACTCCTAACCTGGTTGCCGCCACACACGCTTGACACCATCTGAACCAAATAAGTTATTCTTGGTCTCATCAGACTACAGGACATGGTTCCAGTAATCCATGCCCTTAGTCTGCTTGTCTTTAGCAAACTGTTTGCGGGCTTTCTTGTGCATCATCTTTAAAAGAGGCTTCCTTCTGGGTAGACAGCCATGCAGCCCAATTTGATGTAGGGTGCGGCGTATGGTCTTAGATGTAACAGGCTGACCCCCCACCCCTTCAACTTCTGCAGCATGCTGGCAGCACTGATACAACCTCTGGATATGACGCTGAGCACATGCACTCAACCTCTTTGGTCGATCATGGCAAGGCCTGTTCTGAGTGGAACCTGTCCTTTTAAACTGCTGTATGGTGTTGACCACCAAGCTGCAGCTCAGTTTCAGGGTCTTGGCAATCTTCTTATATCCTAGGCCATCTTTATGTAGAGCAACAATTCTTTTTCAGATCCTCAAAAAGTTCTTTGCCATGAGGTGCCCTGTTGGACTTCTAGTGACCAGTATGAAAGAGTGATAGCGATAACACCAAATTTTACACACCTGCTCCCCATTCACACCTGAGACCTTGTAACACTAACTAGTTACATGACACCGGGGAGGGGAAATGGCTAGTTGGGCCCAATTTGGACATTTTTTCACTTAGGGGTGTACTCACTTTTGTTGCCAGCGGCTTAGACATGAATGGCTGTGTGTTGAGTTATTTTGAGGGGACAGCAAATTTATACTGTTATACAAGCTGTACACTCACTACTTTACATTGTAGCAAAGTGTCATTTCTTCAGTGTTGTCAAATGAAAAGATATAATAAAATATCTACAATAATGTGAGGGGTGTACTCACTTTTGTGAGATACTGTACTTTAAATAGAGAATATATGATTTCATGAAAGTTGTCGACTCTATTTTTGCCCATCTTGAAGGGGAAAAACACATTTTTGCCCACCATTTTTATAATAATTTTCTATTTCCGTTTTCCATACACTTTTTGAAGAGCATATGTACCACCCACTTAGTTTCAATTAACGGATAGATAAAGGGTTCTCCAGTACCAATGTCAAGCACTATTAAACGTCTGCTGTTGTAACATTCCTACATGAATGTCTGTAAGGGTTATATGAGAAGATATGGCTAGATTTAGCTCTAGACACTACAGTCTTGCTCCTAGAGAAAGCAAACAGAAAGATGCTGCTTTTAGTTCATTGGCATGTATTCAAACTTGTTTTTGCCAATTACAAATTAAACAAAAAA
Organism: Glandirana rugosa; assembly: GCA_018402905.1. Classification (NCBI taxonomy): domain Eukaryota; kingdom Metazoa; phylum Chordata; class Amphibia; order Anura; family Ranidae; genus Glandirana; species Glandirana rugosa. The sequence continues at coordinate 995,409 of BLSH010521002.1, forward strand.
AAAAATGGAGGAGGCAAACTGCTCAGAGTTTCTGAAGCAGGAAAATGCTGATTTAATTGACTGTGAAGTTTATCTGAAGAATATAATATGTTTGAGGAAGGATGAATTATGCAGTGTAGCATCGTTATGTTTGCCAGTGACAGAATCAGAGAAAGCACTGAGACAGAGCACAGAGAGAGTACTTAGTATGAAATTTCTAATGGCCTGGAACAAAAAAAAGTTCATTAGTTTGCAGTACTACATTTTACCCACTCACACACCTTTTGAAATACTGTTCACCATTGCTTTATGTATATTGTTTTTCTCATACCAGATCTAAATAATCACTGGTAGGTAAGATTGAGGTTTTGCTTCAGATGTTGAGGAGATAAATGTTTAAAGCACTATTAAATCCAAAAATTGCAGATCACCAGTTCTTAAGTTGGCCATAAATGGATAGAAATGCAGCCGGTTCAGCAGGGACTGGTCAAATTTTGATCCAACTATGGCCGTTCCTGTTCGAGAGAAGCCATTCTAATACTTGACTTCTCTTGAATGGGGCTGCTGGAAAATGCTTTTGATCAGCGCCTGCAGCCAATCGGGTCGCAGTGCTGATCAGTGCATTCTAACAGCAGAAGAGTCCCGCTGTTAGAATAGCACAACAGGGAGGATTCCTCAATTCACCTCGCTTTTGTAGATGGAGGAATGTTTCTTTCTTTCGATCAGCCGTTAGGTTGATCGAGAAAAAAAAAAATCCATGTATGGGCAAGCCTTAGAAATGGTGGCTGCTTTTGTTTTCTTTGTTTTTTTTTAGGCTTCTTCGGTCATGCCCCTTCAACAGAAGCCAGCCCCTGTCGGACTGACTCCAGCACACACGGGCTGAATGGCAGCCGGTTTCTATTGAAGCGGCCAATGCTGCCCGATATTCGGCCCATGTGTACTAGGCTTAAAACAGAAAGAATACAGCCACCACATCTAAGGATTGATATGCTGCAATGTAATACATTTTTGCTTTTGGGGTTAATACTGCTTTATTACATTTCTATTCAGAGGCAGGCAACCACTTTATAAGTAGACTTAATGTGGCCCCACAAGTTTCCTAAAGGGCTACCATAATTTTTTGCAACTTTGCAAGTAAGAAAATTAAGTATTTTTCATTAACGTTTTGAGCAGTTCACACATAAAAACTAAAGGGGATTCTGGACATTACTTGAAGTTATCAGCTGCCACAAAAACTGGGAGACAAAAGGAACCTACAACAGGTTGAATGAGCCTGTTTTCCAAAAGCTCCCTAGTGGAAGCAGTGAATGGCTTCTTTAGCAGCACAACAGGACAAGAAAGATGGCAGCAGTGGGGAGAAGCACAATATTATTACAGCTACTTATATAACACCAACAATAAATGCAAAATTTTACATACTGTACATTCTCACCAGCCCCTACCCTCAAGGAGCTTACAATCTAAGGCCCCGATCTCACTGGCATATATACATACTAGAGCCAGTCAATCTATCAGCATGTCTTAGGAGTGTGGGAAAAAATCAGAACAACAACAGAAAATCTACACAAGCACAGGAAGAACATACAAACTCTTTGACGATATTAGCTGGAACGCCAGTGTTGCAAGGCCTCAGTGATAACCACTATGCTACTGCACAATCTGTTAATGCCAGAAATTTTTATATATCTTATAAACAGAGCAGAGGAGGGATTATGGTCTCTGTCGGGTTTTCAATGATGTTTGTGTCCTTATTTGTAAGATTTTGCTTCAGTTCCTGTCAGGACAAGAAGTGTTCCAAAAATTTTGGATGAGAGACAAAATGCAGTAGAGTGATAGAATTTCTTAGAATGTTTTTATTCCATTTGCATTGTCTCAGTAATGCCCACACCCACATTTTGTATGGTTGTCAACTTTGGTTGGAAAGGGCTTGTAAACTGGGAGGAAACTGTGCTGACAAGCCAATTCGGGTGCATCACTCTGTTTATTTTTTGTTATTTTTTATTACAGGTACTTATATAGTGCCATCAATGTACACAGTGCTTTACACATATGTTGTAGATTCACATCAGTCCCTGCCCTCAAGGAACTTACAATACCACTAACCCTAACTCACTTTTATACATACACCTACCAGCATGTCGTAACTGTTCAAACATCTTACTATGTGAAGATTCTCAAGTCCTTTAGTAAATCAGCCTAAAAGTATAAGTGCTAAAAAAAACATTCATCTATAACCACTGCAACTGATTTGGAACTATCTGCAATAATAGAATAAGACAACAGCTTTTAACAAATGGGGATCATCTATATTCTAGGATGAATGTAACAAAGAACAAAGCATAAATGCTAGCAATTTGTGACAGTCAAATGTATCTTTTGATTTATTCACTCCCGTTCTGCAAAATCTCCCCAAATACAGCCGCCGATGCAGGTTCTCATGACAGCTTGATAAGACATTTCATCTGGTATGTAGAAGAGGATGTGAATTCAGGATTAAAATGATTATAGGTGATTCGGTATAGCACAGTTTAAAAATGACTAAGCAATTGTTTGATGAATCTATGTTCACTAAATGGGTGTTTTACACTTGCCCAGATTATCTGTATTCTTCCATCTAAACTTGCAAAAAAGAAAAAAAAACAAACAAAGAGAATTTTAGAGGTTAGACACAAGGATGATAAGAGGCTACCTGCACCCAGGTTACATATGGCTACCTCGTTTAAATTCACATGTAGGCAAAATAATAAAATAGAAAATTACAAATAATTTATATATATATATATATATATATATATATATATATATATATATATACATATACAGTGTCTAACAAAACTGAGTACTCCCCTCACATTTTTGTAAATATTTTATTCTATCTTTTCATGTGACAACACTGAAGAAATGACACTTTGCTACAATGTAAAGTAGTGAGTGTACAGCTTGTATAACAGTGTAAATTTGCTGTCCCCTCAAAATAACTCAATACACAGCCATTAATGTCTAAACCGCTAGCAACAAAAGTGAGTAGACCCCGAAGTGAAAATGTCCAAATTGCGCCCAATTAGCCATTTTCCCTCCCCGGTGTCATGTGACTTGTTAGTGTTACAAGATCTCAGGTGTGAATGGGGAGCAGGTGTGTTAAATTTGGTGTTATCGCTCTCACGCTCTCATACTGGTCACTGTAAAATCAACATGGCACCTCATGGCAAAGAGCTCTCTGAAGATCTGAAAAAAAGAATTGTTGTGCTACATAAAGATGGCCTAGGCTATAAGAAGATTGCCAAGACCCTGAAACTGAGCTGCAGCATGGTGGCCAAGACCATACAGCAGTTTAACAGGACAGGTTCCACCCAGAACAGGCCTCTCCATGGTCGACCAAAGAAGATGCACATGCTCAGCGTCATATACAGAAGTTGTCTTTGGAAAATAGATGTATGAGTGCTGCCTGCATTGCTGCAGAGGTTGAAGTGGTGGGGGGGTTAGCCTGTCACTGCTCAGACCATACGCAGCACACTGCATCAAATTGGTCTGCATGGCTGTCGTCCCAGAAGGAAGCCTCTTGTAAAGATGATGCACCAGGGATGTGATAGGGACCATGGTGCAGGAGTGTGATACTTGGTGTGAATTTCGTTGAGGGAACCATGAATGACAACGTGTACTGTGACATACTGAAGCAGAGCATGATCCCCTCCCTTCAGAGACTGGGCCGCAGGGCAGTATTCCAACATGATAATGACCCCAAACACACCTCCAAGATGACCACTGTCTTGCTGAAGAAGCTGAGGGTAAAGGTGATGGACTGGCCAAGCATGTCTCCAGACCTAAACCCTATTAAGCATCTGTTGGGAATCATCAAACGGAAGGTGGAGGAGTGCAAGGTCTCAAACATCCACCAGCTCCCTGATGTTGTCATGGAGGAGTGGGAGAAGATTCCAGTGGCAACCTGTGAAGCTCTGGTGAACTCCATGGCCAAGAGGGTTAAGGCATTGCTGGAAATTGTGGTGGCCACACAAAATATTGACACTTTGGGCCCAATTTGGACATTTTCACTTCGGGGTGTTCTCACTTTTGTTGCCAGTGATTTAGACATTAATGGCTGTGTGTTGAGTTATTTTGAGGGCACAGCAAATTTACACTGTTATACAAGCTGTACGCTCCCTACTTTACATTGTAGCAAAGTATCATTTCTTCAGTGTCGTCACATGAAAAGATATAATAAGATATTTACAAAAATGTGAGGGGTGTACTCACTTTTGTGAGATACTGTATATAAATTGTAGGGGTTAGCTCAATGGGGATGACCTTCCCTGGGAAAAAGGTAGTCCAAACAGCCGTTTTTTCTTAAAATCTGACTTGTAGCCAGTTTTATTTAAAAAGTTGCATGAAAATTAAATAAACAAAACAGAAAATGAATCCTTGCCACCCAGGCACTAACTAAACATATCAGGTTCCTAAGTCACAGTTGAAGGGCTTCTCCCAGTTATGCACAAAACAAAGATAGTGCAAATCTTTTTCTTTCTCTCACATAGCAAGCTTCCCATCAGTAGCTCTTTCAGGTTTTGGCTTCCTGAGTCCCAGGCCAAGAGCAATCTTTTGCCCCAGTCCAGCTTTATTTATACCACCTGCTGGTGGACACAAGTGGACCGTAACATCTGGTCTGGAACATACCCTGCTAAGGTGGCCGGTAAAACCTGGACCGGATCCCACCTTAGTTCCCTGCAAATGAACGCATGCGAGGTGAAGTCCATCAATCACCTCGCCTTTCATAATGTCACAATATATATATATATATATATATATAC
>BLSH010521002.1:1000199-1018036 GCA_018402905.1 Glandirana rugosa
TATATATTGTACCTCATTGTAGACAAGTACAGTATCAAGGTTTATACAATTCGATATAACACAATAAGCAATCTCTTAGGATCGCAAACGCAGAACTCATAACTCTTGTGGTCCCAATACCAAGCACTAAAGTACCAAATCCCACAAGACGGAAAGGGCCCTGAGGGGCACCGCGGAGGTCTGGCGGGCCGGTGGGGGTAGCCCCCTGTTCCCCGTTCCGCCCCCGCGGCGCCTCCCAGGGCGGCCCGACCAGATTGCCCATTTCCTGAAGAGGGACAAACACACAAATAAACCTCCGCTGGATCCCCAGTAGAGAACGCACACTGAAGTCCACAAATAACAATACAACAAAAATTCCAAACCATATGGACCTGTTGGCAACATTTCAAGACATCGGCAGAATACTCCACACTCACAGCAATCTCGTAAAGACAAACATGATCTCACATAACACATAACAATAAACACCTGAAGTCACACGCAAGAGATGACCCCTAGGTCGCCTCCAAATAAACACACAAACAGGGAGAAGTCCTTTACCCGTTAGACCAGCCCGGCGGGACCCTCCGCGGCGCCCCCGCCTTGCCCCTTGTCCCCCGATGGGGGTGGCCGGGCGGTCTGGAGGCGCCACGGGGAGTCCCGGGAAAGGCAGAACACCCTAAACCATGAAATCACGAACCATAACCCTGGTGTTCTCAATACTCAAGACGCAAACGCTAGGATTCTCTAACGAATAACACAATATAGCTTAACATATTTGGAACTATGACATGAACAGATGTTACTCCATGTTATATATAAGGTGGAAGCCTCATACGTTGACAGAAGTCATATTATGTTTCTTATGTTCAAAAACAGAAGCTGAAAATGTAACGCACCCTTTATTGACATGTATGTATTTTCTGAATATGCTCTCAATAAAATACTTTTGGAACTAAAAAGTTGCATGAAAATTAAATAAACAAAACAGAAAATGAATCCTTGCCACCCAGGCACTAACTAAACATATCATGTTCCTAAGTCACAGATGAAGGGCTTCTCCCAGTTATGCACAAAACAAAGATAGTGCAAATCTTTTTCTTTCTCACACATAGCAAACTTCCCATCAGTAGCTCTTTCAGGTTTTGGCTTCCTGAGTCCCAGGCCAATAGCAATCTTTTGCCCCAGTCCAGCTTTATTTATACCACCTGCTGGTGGACACAAGTGGACCGTAACATCTGGTCTGGAACCAACCCTGCTAAGGTGGCTGGAAAAACATGGACCGGATCCCACCTTAGTTCCCTGCAAATGAACGCATGCGAGGTGAAGTCCATCAATCACCTCGCCTTTCATAATGTCACAATATATATATATATATATATATATACACACTGCTAAAAAAAATAACGGAACACTTTTATAGCATCAAGTCAATTAAACTCCTGGGATATTGATCTGGTCAGTTAAGTGGCAGAGGGGGTTGTTAATCAGTTTCAGCTTTGTGCAAGGAGGAATGGGATAAGCACCGCCAGAGTCCTATAAAATGACCTCAGCAGGCCCCTGGTGTGAATGTCTCTGACCAAACAATCAAAAATAGACGTCATAAGGGTGGCCTGAGGACCTGACATCCTCTAATGCACCCAGCTCACTGCCCAGCACCGTAGAGCTCGATTGGCATGCCATTGAACACCAGAATTGGCAGGTCAGCCACTGGCACCTTGTGCTTTTCACAGATGATAGCAGATTTACCCTGAGCACATGTGACAGACGTGAAAGGGCCTGGAGAAGCCATGGAGAATGTTATGCTGCCTGTAACATCGTTCAGCATGATCAGTTTGGTGGTGGGTCAGTGATGGTCTGGGGAGGCATATCCTTGGAGGAATGCACAGACTTCTACAGGCTAGACAATGGCACCCTTACTGCCATTAGGTATCAGAATGAAATCCTTGGACCCATTGTCAGACCCTACACTGGTGCAGTGGGTCCTGGGTTCCTCCTGGTGCACAACAATGCCCGGCCTCATGAGGCGAGAGTATGCAGCCAGTTCCTGGAGGATGAAGGAATTGATACCACTGAATGGCCCCTATGCTCGTCTGAACTAAATCCAATAGAACACCTCTGGGACATTATATGTCGGTCCATCTGACACAGCCAGGTTGGAATCATTTAGTTTCCAACACATTACCTAGTTCATATCAGTTTAGATACCTAGCATGATATTTCTCCCCTTTGTGTTTTCAAAATGTTCCTTTGATTTTGCGAGCAGTATATATATATATATATATATATATATATATATATATATATAAAAAACAACAATATAGGAAGATGTATTAAACTGCTAATATACGTACAAGCAACATATTTATCACACCCTGAACTGTAAGTTGCAGAGAAGAGGGTATTTTTTAGTATAATGTATATATAACAGTGTGTATACCTCTATCTATGTAGAGCTTTCAAGTCAAACAATCAAACAAATTGATGCAACCGGGTTTTTATGTCGCTGGGCTTAATTGGAAAAGTCAGTAAACAAAACCACTCGCACATTTTGAAAGGGAATATTGCCTTTTTATCCTTGTTAAAGGATTTTGCAACAATCTCTGAAGTTGAGAAATTTGTCAATAAATGTGCCATGGGGAGGGGGCCATGTGGGTATGCAATGTACTCTTCCACAGCACACATAATGGAGAAACCCTCCCTACCATAGGTGGTGTGATAAGGCGGTTCTCAAGGAAGCCCACCGGATCAGAACCCTTCACACTCTTCCTGATGCCAATAAATCTGAAACCAGTCAGCTTCCAGGTTTTAGGGCCCTTTCACACGTACGGAGTCTGTTTTGACGGATTCCGCTGCTCAGCAGGGATCGATCACTCACAGCCAATGAGCCAATGAGGAGGGGGGGCGAGCTGCAGCTCTGTGTGTGAATGGTCATGCAGAGCAGTGGCTCGGAAGCAAACCTGCTTGGGTGCCCCCATAGCAAGCTGCTTGCTTCGGAGGCAGGGGCCAGGAGCTGAGACGGAGGATCCAAGAAGAGGACGATTGGGGATGCTCTGTGCAAAACCATTGCTTCTTGCACACTACACATTCCACAGTCCCTAGTCCAGGGCTCGACAATCCCCAGGCGCCAGGTCCTGGCGAGTAGCAGCCGATCCTAATTTCCCCTCAATATATTGAAACACAGCGTCTCCGATTCAGCAAGAGCCGTTCTCTGCTTAATCTAACAGCTGTTAAACTTGGCAGGCTGCCTGGATATTTGTTTTTATTTAGAATAAAAAAAGTAACACAATGTATCTCTTCATTCTTTCATGAAAGTGATGAACTCCGATCTGCATAAGGGAAGTTTTAACCACTTAAAGGCTAAATCTTTTCTGACATTTGTGGCTTACAAGTAAAATCCAGGATTTTCTGCTGGAAAATTACTTAGAACCCCCAAACATTATATATATTTTTTTAGCAGAGACCCTAGAGAATAAAATGGCGGTTGTTGCAATATTTTATGTCACACGTTATTTGCGCAGTGGTCTTTCAAATGCAATTTTTTGGAAAAAATACACTTAAAAACCACTTAACAACCGCCCTTTAGACAAAATACATCTACAGTGCCGTTGCTTAACTCCGGGAAGACGTACTATGATGTCCTCCCATGAATGTGCTTCCCGCGCACCCACTGGGACACGCACACGGGAACATCCATAACTGCTGGGTCCCGCATCGTGGTGAATGGCCGATGTGAACGGCCTTTTACCACGTGATTGCTCCGTCAAATGACGGAGCGATCACATGTAAATAAGCCAGCGGAAGTGCAGGCTTTTCTCTCCCCTCTCCGCACCGATCAGTGCATTGTGAGAGGAGAGGGGGGAGAGAGGACATGCTGTAGTGTCCACAGTGATGCTAAAGGAACAGGCTGCAACCCCCACCATCCATCCACCACCCACCCAGCCATCCTCACCCCATCCATGCTTGCCCACCCAGCTATCTTCACCCCATCCATGCTCACCCACCCATCCATTCTCACCCCATCCATGCTCAAATTACATGCTCAAAAGACTCATTATGCCTCCTAGAATATACGTTGGGGTGTTTGCTTTCCAAAATGGGGTAATTTTTTGGGCGTTTCAATTGTCCTGGTGCTCCAGGACCTTCAAAAGTGCAAGAGGTAGTCAAGAAATTATATGTGTGATTTATGCTCCTAAAATGCCTGATGGTTTTCCCTGCATGTTGGGCCTCTGTATGTGGCCAGGCTGTGTAAAAGTCTCACCCATGTGGTATCACCATACTCAGGAGGAGTAGTAGAATGTGTTTTGGGGTGTCATTTGTGGTATGTATATGCTGGGTGTGAGAAATAACCTGTTAACATATGACAATTTTGTGCAAAAAACAAATCGTAATTTTGCAAAGAATTGTGGGAAAAATTCCAAATTTCCAAAAAGGGGTCATTTGGGGGGTATTTGTACTTTCCTGGCTTGTTAGGGTCTCAAGAAATTAGATAAGCCGTCAGTACATCAGGTGTGATCAATATTCAGTGATTGGCACCATAGCTTGTAGACTGTATAACCTTCACAAAGACCAAATAATATACACTAATTTGTTGTTTTTTTTTACCAAAGATATGTAGCAGTATAAATTTTAGCCAAAATTTATGAAGAAAAATCAATAATTTGTAAAATTTTATAACAGAAACTAAGAAAAATTCATTTTTTTACTAAATGTTTGGTCTTTTTTTAATTATAGCGCAAAAAATAAAAAAAAACAGCAGTGATTAAATACCCAAAAAGAAAGCTCTATTTGTGTGAAAAAAAGGACGCAAATTTCATATGGGTAGAGTGTTGCATGACTGAGTAAATGTCATTCAAAAGAGAGCACTGAAAGCTGAAAATTGGTCTGGTTGTTAAGGGGGTTTAAGTGCCCAGTGGTCAAGAGGTTAGTCAATAAAAAAAAAAAACTAAACAGCAAAAAGTTATCCCATTTTTTTTTTTTGTATAATGTGAAAGATGATGTTACACCGCGAGAATCGTGATCTTTATTCTAAGCAACAAAATTGTGATAAAGCCCTGTGTACCATCAACCATTACCACTCTTTATGTGCAGCTGGGCTTCAGTATTTCATGGTGACTGGAAACCCACCAGATCAATGAAAAGTCACCATGGGGGACACACATGTAGGAAGGAAGTGGCTGCAAAGAGGCAGCAGAAGATAAGCAGCACTGGAATACGTCTTTCACCATTTTTTTTGTATTTTATTTAAAATGTCTCTAAGGCTTCATTTAGATGTGCAGTTGGGTGGTAAAAATGTGCAGCAGAGATATGTTTTTGCCACCCACCAATGGCCACCCTTAAGCTGCATTAACCACTTTAATACAGGACGTTTATACCCCCTTCCTGCCCAGACCAATTTTCAGCTTTCAGCGCTCTCACACTTTGAATGACAATTACTCTCTCATACTACACTGTACCCAAAACAAAATTTCTATCATTTTTTCACACAAATAGAGCTTTCTTTTGGTGGTATTTAATAACCTCTGGGTTTTTTATTTTTTGCGACATAAGTGAAAAAAGTGTGAAAATTTTGGGAAAAAAACCCACTTTTTTTTTAGTTTCTATGATAGAGTTTTGCAAATAAGTAATTTTTGTTCATAAATTTGGGCCAAAACCTATACTGCTACCTATCTTTGGTAAAAATAACCCAAATAAGTGTATATTATTTGGTCTGTGTGAAAGTTATAGAGTCTGCAAGCTATGGTGCCAATCATTGAAAATTGATCACACCTGATTATCTCATTTCTTGAGGCACTGAAATGTCAGGAAAGTACAAATACCCCCCAAATGACCCGTTTCTGAAAAGTAGACATTCCAAGGTATTTAGTATGAGGCATGGTGAATTTTTTGAAGTTGTACTTTTTTTTATTTTTTATTTTTTTGCACAAAATTGTCATAACAAAAAGTTATTTCTCACACACAGCATATGCATACTTCCAATTACACCCCAAAATACATTCTGCTACTCCCCCCTGAGTATGGCGATACCACATGTGTGAGACTTTTTCACAGCCTGGCCACATAGAGAGGTCCAACATGCAGGGAGCACCGCCATGCATTCTAGGAGCAGAATTTTAATATCTAATTTCTTAACGACCTATTACACCTTTGAAGGCCCTGGAGCACAAGGACAATGGAATTACCCACAAAATGACCCCATTTTGGAAATCAAACATCCCAACGTATAATCTATGAGGCATTATGAGTCTTTTGAATGGTTCATTTTTTTCCACAAGTCTTCGAAAGACATGGATAGAAAATGAAAACGCTTTTATTTTTACACAAAGTGGTCAATTTATAAGATATTTCTAACACATAGCATGTACATAGCAAAAATTACCCCCCAAAATATATTCTGCTACTCATCCCGAGTATGGTGATATCACATGTGTGAGACCTTTACACAGCCTGGCCACATAGAGAGGTCCAACATGCAGGGAGCACCATCAGGCGTTCTAGAAGCATAAATTACACATATGATTTCCTAACCACCTATTACATTTTGAAGGCCCTGCAGCACCAGGACAATAGAATTACCCACAAAATGACCCCGTTTTGGAAAGCAAACATCCCAACGTATATTCTATGAGACATTATGAGTCTTTTGTACGGTTCATTTTTTTCCACAAGTCTTCGGAAAACGTGGAAAGAAAATGAAAATGTATTTTTTTTTCACAAAGTGATCAATTTATATGTCATTTCGAACACATAGCATGTATATAGCAAAAATAACCCCCCAAAATATATTCTGCTACTCGTCCCGAGTATGGCGATACCACATGTGTGAGACTTTTTCACACCCTGGCCACATAGAGGGGTCCAACATGCAGAGAGCACCGTCAGGCGTTCTAGGAGCAGAAATTTCACATCTAATTTCCTAACGACCTATTACACGTTAAGACTCTGGAGCACCAGGACAATGGAATTACCCACAAAATGACCCCATTTTGTAAAGCTAACACCCCAATGTATATTCTATGAGGCATTATGAGTCTTTTGTACGGTTCATTTTTTTCCTCAAGTCTTCGAAAAGATGGGATGGCGACAGGTACTTGGGTACTCAGATGGGTTGGTGACAGGTACTCGGGTACTCAGACGGGATGGCGACAGGTACTAGGGTACTCAGAAGCCTTGGTGACAGGTACTCGGGTACTTTGATGGGCAGCTGACAGGTACTCGGGTACTTTGATGGGCTGTGACAGGTACTCGGGTACTTTGATGGACAGGTGACAGGTACTCGGTACTTTGATGGACAGGTGACAGGTACTTGGGTACTTTGATGGACAGGTGACAGGTACTCGGGTACTTTGATGGACAGGAGACAGGTGTTCTGTTGGGTGATGAAAGGTACATTGATGGAGTGGTGACAGGTCCTCTTTATTACGGGGGGATCAGTGTGCTTGGAGTGTACACTAAGCAGTAAAAACCTGTTACCCCAATTTCTCTCTCACATACGATCGGTGAGTGAGAGGGAGAACCCGGTAACAGCTCGTTACCGCGGTTTGTTTACATCATGTGACCGGCTGTGATTGGAAACAGCCGATCACGTGGTAAAGAGCCAATCCTATTGGCTCTTTACCCTGATCGGAACTGGGCTTTGTCCAAGGGACAAGCCTCAGCCCCGATCGCCACACTGCGCGCCCCTGGGGGCGTGCATGGCGAACATAGTAGTGACCAGCTGTGATTGGACACAGTCGATCATGTGGTAAAGAGCCAATTTCCTTGGCTCTTTATCCCGAGGGACACGATCCGCAGTAGCGAAAAAAAGGGAAAGACGCCATATGACGTTGTCCCAGATCGAGGAAGAGTTCTCCTGCCGACGTCATTTTACAATGACTCGGTAGCAAATCGGCTAAGCAGCAGATGAGGGCGTTTTACATGTCGCAGTCACGATGCATTAGGCATAATAAGGAGTTTCCCGCTATAACAGGTTTTTAGTGTCATTCTTTCTGGCCAGCCTATAACCCTGATGTAACTGTGCTATGTTGGAGTTATTGACTGGCTGCTCTGCTGTGAGTAAGTTCGGGTTAGAGGGGCGCAAATCACTTGCCTTACCCTGGGCGCTGACAACCCACACTACACTAAAAAAAACCTGGCTCCTAACTTTTTTAGCTAACTCCTAGATTCAAAGCAAATTTATCAAGTCCTACCCTAGTCCATCTCAGGAGCGAGCAAGAGAGGGTGGCTACGTTCCTACATTCAGTGGGACCCATGAAAAAAAAAAAACTTGGCTACTCCAGGAAGTCCCTCCAATATGGTCACTTTAACCAAATGAGTACCAGCTTGTAATACTTTATTACCAGGCATTTTTTTTAGTTTTCAGCTGATAACTGCAAATAATGTAAGGAATCCCCTTTAGTTTATATGTGCTGACTGCTGAGACAGTAATGAACAATACTTAATTTTCTTATGTGCTATCAAAGCTGCCAAAATTATGCTAGTCCTTCAGGAAATTTGTGGGGGCCACATTAAAGTGATATTAAAGGCAATTTTTTTTTTAATATAAAAATCATGTCATACTTACCTGCTCTGTGTAGTAATTTTGATCCTTCTCTTCTCGGATCCCTCGCTGGCGCTCCTGGTGCCTTCCTCCTGCTGAGTGCCCCCAGAGCATGCAGCTTGCTATGGGGGGCACCCAAGCAGACTCATTCCTGATGCCGCTGCTCTGTGTGTCCACTCACACACACAGCCGCGGCTCGGCCCTGCCTCCTCTTCTCATTGGTTCACTGGCTGTGATGGCTCCCACTGCTGTCTCAGCCAATGAGGAAAGAGAGTCCCAGGAGAGCAGAGGCTCTCGTGCACATCACTGGATCGTAATGGGGCTCAGGTAAGTGTGCATGGACCTGATACATACCCAGTTGATGGCAAAAGCAGTTGCTGAAGATTACTTCCTGTTGACATAATATCACTTTCCTCTGAAGTAGGAACCTCCTTTATCAGATCAGAGCAGAAATAACAATAGAAGGTTTCTGCAAGATGGTTGGGTTTTTAAATGAGGAAGAACATTTTGGAGGCATGCATACTTTTTCCCAGCTATTTTATAGGAATTGCATTAAAAATAAAGAAAAGCTTAGATCTGCTTTAAATCTGTACAGCAAGATGGCTCTGGCAATTGTCTAAAGCCTCGTACACACGGGACGACGATCGTCTAAAATCGTATGTTGGCTGTTGTATCTAGCATACTGACTGCACTACACGATCGTACGACCAAAGAAAGAACGTTCAGGTGCATGTAATTAGCATCCGGCCATTCCTGACTTCGGAGTATGCGTGTTTTGCACAATACAACTTGTTGTACCAACTTCTCTGTACACGATACAACGGTCTTATGACCGCTTGTTGGTACGACCAAGGTTTCTAGTTTGCTCATACAACTCCCATTGTATGACTGTCGTATGTCGGCTGTTCTAATCGCGTGTACGAACAATCGATTTCGCATACAAGGGTTGTTCGGAAAAGGCTTTAGTCTCTTACTGCTCTTCCATACTGACATAATACTCCTCTGTAGCCATGACCAGGGTTGCTAACTCACCTCTTCAATTATGAATTAATATAAATTATACAGGTTCTGTGGCTTACTAAATGAAGGTAAGACAATGATGGAACCTAATTAATCGTGGATCCTGTACAACCTAGATCAGCCTTTCTGAACTTTTTACCACCAATAACTTCAAAATAATTTTCAAGTCTCAGGAAACCCCTGCTAAAAATGATTATATCTACAGCTTAAGGAACATTTTTGTGATCAAAATTGTAAAAGTTTTTTAATAAAAGATTAAATGTAGCATACATAGTGTACTTGACACCTGGGCGGGGATCTTTTTTATACCCTTATGTTCTATACATCATTTTTTTCAATAAAATAATAAAAAAATATAAAATATTAAACATTTCCACAAAAGAAACACAACATGAAGATTTTACTGTTCTTTTACACTGGTGGTCAGTGGAGAAATCAAGTAATAAATATTGTTGCGCTGTGCCTTTAAATTGTGATCCGCCAAATAAAGTGCTGTATGTATAAAAATTCTGAGAATAATAATTATGCAATAATCAAACCATAATCCTTACATCAAAATTATCATTTGTACATTTAAAATATGAAATATAAATCACAGCTCTCCACCATAAGTAATAGTAAAAAAAAAAAATTCCATGTTGAATGATATCCAGTATCTCCCAGTGATTTCCACTTCCACACATGCCTATTACCAACTCCTAAGACCCCATATTATAGGTGGTCTTAATAAACTCTCATCTTTAAGAATTCAGTTGTCATCTGATGCACATAGAACCTCACAACACATTGGCAAGGACTATTATACAGGGTGCCTTTAAGAACAAGGAGTTTCAGGAAATATCATAGGACTGCATAGAACACTTCCCTCACACTGATCGTTAACACATGGCAAGAGAGAACAAACAGCAGTCCATAGTGTATGCTGTTCATTGAAGCCAAAAGTATATGTCTATTCACAAATATTGCAGTCTATCAGGAACATCTCCAGCACCGCAGCTGACTTGGCGGGCATGATGACCTCAGCACAGGCCCCACCCCCTACATGTTTCATCCAATGGGACATTCTTAAGGGGCTGGCTAAATAGAAAAATGGGGCTGGCTTAGTGGGCATATGCCCCTTTGCATTGGGGATCAGTGAAAAAGTGTCCACTTGCATTTGGTGGTTAGAGTAGACAGGAAATGGATCCCCTCTTGCTAATGGAAACCTAGCACTTTCTGGAGGAACCTTGGTTGAGGAAGGCTGACCTAGATACACTAATAATACAATGGGTACATTTCTTAAAACATCACCATAATCATTGTTCTGTACAACTTTGTTTCAGCTCAATTATATTTTGAAATTCCTCGTGTAAAATGTCAGTATTTCCCATCATGGAGGCTTAGCATCATATGTGGGTGTTACCTAGGGGAGTCCGCATGCAAAGCAGCCTGCCTTGGAATGATCACTACTTCAGACTGACATCCACCAATCAAGGCATTGTGATAATTGCATAACTCCTCCAAGAGCCGGCCCACTGCTTACTTTAGGGCTAAGGGCACTCGGGAGAAGCAATGGAGCAGGATGCTGTGATGTTTTCAGAAAACGTTGTACTGTCACGTGGCAAAGTTTTCATGGAGACCTCAGGTTTGCCGTGTTTTAATTAATAACATTATTGATCAGCGTTTTGGGGGGTTTTCTAAAGAGGATGATGTCAACAGAAATTATAGTAAATCCAAGTGCTTCTTCAGGATCTTTGCTGTTATCCTGAACTATCCTAAACTATCCATGAACACATCATGATGATCATTGCACTGCTATCACTCTCAGAAACAGTGTTATATTTCCTCCACTTAAAGCCTTTAAAAATGCCTATGAAGCCCTCTTCAGCTTTACACATCTCTACAATCCTTCCACGGTCCTATGAAATTGTTTTTGATTGGAGTATGATTCACTGAAACAGATCTTTCTTGAGAAAAATACTTTCAGTAATCAAACTGTGTGTATTTCTTATAAGAGGTTTCAATCCACACCCCTAATCTAGTCTCAATGACTTCAATACTCGGGTTCAATTATCATCTCATCTCACATCCATTTTCTATGATGAAGCGTGAAAAAGATATCCCAGCTTTTTTCTGTGCTTTTACCTGCATTTTTTTTTTATAGTTGGAGAAATGGTCTCTTTAAATTGGACTGTCTGTTTATTACCAAAAGGATGTAGCTGAAGATCAAATCAGCTAGGAAAAGAGTTCATAAACTTTTTCTTACATACACCCATACACGCACGCACACACATACCAGTGGTGGCCCGCCCATAGGGGCGCCCGGGCGCTGCCCCCCCCCCCAATAAGAAAAAAAAAATTACAATTTCCCTTTAAAAAAAGAAAAAAGTCTAATAGACGGCGGTGATTGATCTGGAGGAGCCTTGGAGTCACTTCCGGCCATGAAGACTGGAGAGAGAAGGCTCCATGCTCCAGCGCGCTCACCCACAAGCGCTGTCTCTGCATACATAGAGCCGCTGCCCGCATGCTGAACTCTGCAACACTCCTGCCTGCCTATTAGATGGGGTAAGTGCTTGTCCTGACTTCGGAGGGAGACACTGGGGGGGGGGGCACCGGGGGGGATCAGGCCGCCACAAACCTCTATCTGGTGACTGTATTACACTATCTGGGACCCTGTATGTGCAATGCTCTGCATGGAGTTTCCTATGAATTACTATGTGCAATGCTCTGCTGGAGTTTCCTATGAATTACTATGTGCAATGCTCTGCTGGAGTTTCCTATGAATTGCTATGTGCAATGCTCTGCATGGAGTTTCCTATAAATTACCAAGTGCAATGCTCTGCTGGAGTTTCCTATGAATTATTAATTGCAATGCTCTGCTGGAGTTTCCTATGAATTACTATGTGCAATGATCTGCTGGAGTTTCCTATGAATTACTATGTGCAATGCTCCGCATGGAGTTTCCTATGAATTACTATGTGCAATGCTCTGCTGGAGTTTCCTATGAATTACTAAGTGCAATGCTCTGCTGGAGTTTCCTATGAATTACTATGTGCAATGCTCTGCTGCAGTGTCCTATTAATTACTATGTGCAATGCTCTGCTGGAGTTTCCTGTGAATTAATAAGTGCAATGCTCTGCTGGAGTTTCCTATGAATTACTATGTGCAATGCTCTGCTGGAGTTTCCTATGAATTACTATGTGCAATGCTCTGCTGGAGTTTCCTATGAATTAATATGTGCAATGCTCTGCATGGAGTTTCCTATGAATTAATATGTGCAATGCTCTGCTGAAGTTTCCTATGAATTACTATGTGCAATTCTCTGCATGCAGTTTCCTATGAATTACTATGTGCAATATTCTGCATGGGGTTTCCTATGAATTACTATGTGCAATATTCTGCATGGAGTTTCCTATGAATTACTATGTGCAATATTCTGCATGGAGTTTGGGACCCTATATGCCCTATCTGGGACCCTGTATACCCTATCTGGGACCATGTATACCCTATCCGGAACCATGTATATGCAATCTGGGACCCTGTATACCCTATCTGGGACCCTGTATACCCTATCTGGGACCCTGTATACCCTATCTGGGACCCTGTATATGCTATCTGGGACCCTGTATACCCTATCTGGGACCCTGTATACTCTATCTGGGACCCTGTATACCCTATCTGGGACCCTGTATACTGCTATATGGTGACTCTTTATACTGCTATCTCGGGCTCTGTATACTGCTATATGGTGACTCTGTATACTACTATCTGGGGCTCTGTATACTGTGACATAGTGAGTCTGTATACTCCTAACTGGTGATGCTATATACCACTATCTGGTGATGCTGGGCTGTATACTCCTGACAAAAAAGGTAGAAACTATAAGGGGTGGTGCTTATGAGAAGTGGGATGGGTCAAAAAGGAAGGGCGCCCCCCCCCCATCCTAAAATTTCCCCAGCCGCCACTGACACATACATAGATGCTACCATTTCCATGAAAGATAAATTGCTCAGTTCCCAAAGCAACACCAGGATAAGAATTTTTTTTAAGTTATTTTTTTCAGTTAAATCCAATGAGATTTGAAATCACAAATCATATGGCTAAAATAAAAATACTTTTCCTTGTGTTAAAGCTTTGTGCTTTGTGAATTGAGGCCAACATCTTTAGTAATTACATAACAGTCAGAAATGCCGGACAGGAATCAACTGTCACCTTCTCTTATGTTGACTAACAGCAAAACAATAACGTTAGATTATTTTTTTTCAGGAACGAATGTCTTCTTACACCTTTCTTCAACTCCATATATTTTCTTGTATCACTTGCTCCATTACTTTTCCCTGTTGAGTTACACTGCAGTATGTATCTATTTGCAAGTTGCTAGTGAAGCAATTACAGTTTGGCTCTGGAACAACAGTTTCCATGGTAACTATCTACTTGCTTGGTTACTGCATTTGAACGCTAAAGGAGCCACCTTGTGCAGGTCTAAATACATCAACGCTTATCAGCAATCAATAAAGGTATGGAATGGAATAACACTGATAGATTAGTGTAACAGAAAAAAGTATTTCTTTTTAGGACTGTAAAAAATATTTGCCAATAAATGCTAAGAAAGAAATGATTTTTGTGTTATCATTGGTACACTTATAAATTTGACGATTTATACTAAAACTGCTCATCCTAAGGGTCCTTTAGCATGCACAGACCGTTCAGGTCCGCCTGTCAGTTTTTCAGGTGGACCTGAACGGACGCTCCATTCTCCTCTATGGAGCATCGGATGTCAGGGGTGACATGTCCACTGACATCCGATCTGCTCTGCTAAACACAGATGGATGGAAACCCTATTTTCCATCCGTCTGGCAGATCGGATCGGATGAACATGGACAGATGGTCCGTGTTTATCCAATCCCCCATAGAGAAGAGCGGAGCTCTGATAGGTCAGTTTCTGCATGGAGTGCATAGACGGTCCTGCCATCCACCGGCACAGCGGGGAACAACGGATGGATCCTCACTGGGCAGCCGTCAGACCCTAAGGCCTCATGCACATAGGATGTTTTTTACAGCTCCTGTCTTTAGCTTCAGACGTTTTTTTCTACAGTCAATAAATTCCCCAACCAGTGGCTCCCTGTGCATTGAGGTCACATGGGCGCCGCCCCCCCAACACCCCCGCGACCTTCTATCCATGTCTCCATGTTTTATTTTCTTGAGAAATTACCCTCCATTTTTAGCTGTGGCCACCTTGAGTAAGGGCAGGTGATTCATGTAGCATTTACTTCCTGGAATCCATCAACCCTTGGATCAAGCATGCAAACAGGAGGATGGGCTTAGTTGGAAAAGAAGGGCATATGAAAAAAAAAAATGCCCATGAAGACTCCTGGGATCAGTGGCGGCTGGTGCTTTTTTTTGGAGGGGTGGCAAGCAACCACCCCTCCCCCCCCAGGCAGCCGGTGGCGCAGCACTATCCCCCCAACCGCTGTTTGCTGGTCGTTCCGGTATTTACCCCCTCAGGGTGGCAGGTGACAGGCTGCGGGCAGCTGCTCCTCGGCTCCTGCTCTGTCCTCTTCTCCATGCACCTGGCCCCTTTCAGGACACCGGACACATAGATTACAGTTGCAGGGATAAGCGGGGGGTGTTTCCTTTAGGCTCCATTTACACAGAATGCTGTTTCAACCTCCCCTGAACTATTTTAATAATAAATTATTTGGTAAAGTCTCTATAAAGTCCATAAAGTTTGTGCAAATTCTTCATAAACAAGTCTTGTGCAGAAATCCATCACCATGTGTAAAACGCCAATAAAGATGTAAGCTTACCAGAAACCTCAGACCCTTTAATTACAGAAGGTCAAACACGCATGTGAATAACCCCCATTCCGTGTTCTCCTCAACCAGTCATGGTATTTTAAATAAACGCCCATATTTTACTGCACTATTGGAGATTTCTCTCCATTTAGCAGTAATGCAGAGTATGGTGGTGGAACTGCTGGTGATCCAAATGTCCATGACTGATTGAGGAGAACACAGAAGTGGGGCTTATTCACATGCGTGTTTGACCCTCTGTAATTAAAGGGTCTGAGGTTTCTGGTAAGCTTACATCTTTATTGGTGTTTTACACATGGTAATGGATTTCTGCACTAGAAGACTTGTATATGAAGAATTTGTACAAACTTTATGGACTTTATAGAGACTTTACAAAAAAATGTATTAAGCACTTTATTTGTCTTATGATTGGTTTAATGGTGACAGGTTCTGATCACCTGGGTATTTAACCCCTATGTGCCAAACATCCCAGAAGTATTAATAAAGACAAAAAAATTCCCCTCAAAGATATTGGGATTTTCAGGGCACAGATAAATTCAATTATTTTGTAAAAAATATATCATTTTATTACAGTTCTCCAAAATACAAAAATTATGCATTAAAAAGTTGTCATTTTACATCCATACGGTACTTGTGGTCAGACAGAAGTGGATTTTTACAGCAAAGATAGATTATCTTGGAAGTTGCGTAGTTCAGGGTTCAAAGGTTTCAGCGTGTCAAGGGATAGCGTGGTGTAAGGATGGCGTCCTCCACCTCCTTTTCAAATGTCCGCATGTGCGTCTGCCGACGAGACATCGGATATGACGTCAAACGCCGGCGCCGCAGACACCCATGTGATCGCGGGTGCGCACGCACCCCCATTAAACCAAAGCAAGGCAATGGAGATCCATATGCACGCTATCCCTTGACACGCTGAAACCTTTTCAGCACAATAGACCAGAACGCAGCGCCGGGACTCCTTTGACAGAGGGTAAGCTCTTCGTTTTAAGGGACCACTCATTGTTGGTCTTTCGTTCGTTCTGATTGGCAATTTTGGTCCAATTAGTTATAAAGCCCGTCCATTGGGTTCTTTTCTATGCTAAGTACATTCCTGTATTCTTAGGCCAACAGACTCTGTTTACATTTACAGACAGTCTGATATTGTCAGCGATGGTCCGCGGTTTCTGGCCTTCGTCCTGACCATGATGTGCTTCATCTGAGGGTCTGTTTGGGGAGTTCAGTGGGGCACTGGCTGGCCCTTCATCCATCCACTGGTGATAAACATCTAAGTTGATCATTGCACCGACCTTGCCCGGTGGTTTTGTTTCACGGGGGTGGTGACGTACCGGACGGGGATGGAGCATGGTCTAACAAGGTAACTGAATGTATGTAAAAATCTGGGTTGTAATATTATGTTCTTTATCATGAAAAAATATGTGGATAAAATGAAAATAATCTAATAACCTGTATATATTTCACAGTGGAAGTCTTGTCTTGTATATATGAATGCCCCTGAAGAAGGGATTGGAATATCCTGAAACATGTTGGGCTACCTGACAAGAACTACGCAACTTCCAAGATAATCTATCTTTGCTGTAAAAATCCACTTCTGTCTGACCACAAGTACCGTATGGTTGTAAAATGACAACTTTTTAATGCATAATTTTTGTATTTTGGAGAACTGTAATAAAATGATATATTTTTTTATAAAATAATTGAATTTATTATCTGTGCCCTGAAAATCCCAATATCTTTGAGGGGAATTTTTTGTCTTTATGAATGGTTTAAGTGCAACTCATTTGTTTATTTTGTTCACAACATGCGTTTCCCACATGTTTAGTTGCAGCTAATTTGTATATACAGAAGCGCAGCATACACATATATCTTATGTGGACATGTTTTGGAGTCAGTGGAAGAAGAGGAGCATAAAAGATCAAGCAGCTTTTTTACACAATACAGAGGGTTAACCCCTTAGGTCCCACAGTGAGCATAACAAGCATGCTTTACTTACTGCACATACAGATTTTACTGTTGTGGGTTTAGTAACACTTTAAGCTGCTAGCATTAGTAAATAGATAGCAAAATGTATTATATTTACTTGTTTTAACCTTTTCTTTACATTCAGTTGCTTCCTGGGTTCTTGCCTAGACCCATATGATAACATACAGTACATCCCAGGCAGTGGTGGCTCGTCCATTGAGGGCGCACGGGCGCTGCCTCCCCTATCCATGCTGCCACCCCCTGGATCCATGCGACCGACCCCTTTCAGGACACCGGGCGCATGAATTACAATGTCAAGGTTTTTTTTTGTAGCACTGATTAGAGCCAGAGGCTCTGATAGGCTTCAAAATAGGGTGGGCTCTCAGCCCACCCAGATGTGTTACAATAGTGAATCAATATTGAGGGGGTAAATACCGGACCGACAAGCAAACAGCGGTTGGGGGGGATAGTGCTGTGCCGCCGGCTGCCTGGGGGGGGGTGGTTGCTTGACACCCCCCAAAAAAAAGCACCAGCCGCCACTGATCCCA
>BLSH010521002.1:1023422-1034499 GCA_018402905.1 Glandirana rugosa
TGATAAATTTTCAGTGATTGGCACCATAGATTGTAGACTCTATAACTTTCACAAAGACCAAATAATATACACTAATTTGGGTTATTTTTACCAAAGACATATAGCAGTATAAATTTTGGCCAAAATTTACGAAGAAAAATTACTAATTTGCAAAATGTTATAACAGAAAGAAAGAAAAATGCATTTTTTTACAAAATTTTCGGTATTTTTCCATTTATTGCTCAAAAAATAAACACCCCAGTGGTGATTAAATACCACCAAAAGAAAGCTCTATTTGTGTGAAAAAAAGGACGAAAATTTCATTTGGGTACAGTGTAGTATGACTGAGTAATTGTCATTCAAAATGTGAGAGCACTGAAAGCTGAAAATTGGTCTGGTTAGGAAGGGGGTTTAAGTGCCCAGTTGTCAAGTGGTTAAGTTAAGGGGGCTGAATAATTTTGCACGCCCAATTTTTCAGTTTTTTATTTGTTAAAAAAGTTTGAAATATCCAATAAATTTCGTTCCACTTCATGACTGTGTCCCACTTATTGTTGATTCTTCACAAAAAATTACAGTTTTATATCTTTATGTTTGAAGCCTGAAATGTGGCAAAAGGTCGCAAAATTCAAAGGGGGCCGAATACTTTCACAAGGCACTGTACAGGAAGCCTGTGATCAGCGCCCTTCCCCCTCTCACAGAACGGAGATCCGTGTTTACATACACGGACCTCCATTCTTTCAGTGCGGGGGGGGCTATCGCAGGTAGCCGGCAGCGATCGAGTCCACCCCACCCGCTCCCTGGCCCCCGCCCCCCGAACACAGTGAGCGTGCGAGCGCGCCTCCAGTGGTGCGCTCACAATGCTAGTTATCGCGGCCGCCGTCCTGTGACGGCGTTTTGCGATAACAAGCCAACTTGCCGCCGTCACGCTGCGGCGGGCGGTCGGCAAGTGGTGAAAGGGTGCAGAGAAAGTGGGAGGGAGAAAAGAGCTTAACATGGTTAAAAGGAATTTTAAAATCTGCAACCTTCATTTTTAGTAACGGCACACCAATCAAAAGATACAATTATCATATTAATAAGATACCATTAATCTTTTCTCTGCCAGACCATTGTTGCAATTTTTCCATTGCTTTTTTCGTTCTTCCCTTACACCTTTTAGAGTTTTTATAAAGACCCCCCCAAAACCATATATTTTCTGAAAGCACATGACCAGTAGAATAAAAGGAAGATGCTAGTGGTTTTTAAGGCCCTGCAATATTTGCGCAAATATAGGTATAGAAGAGTTTAGTTTAACCATTTAAAGACTAAATCTTTTCTGACATTTGTTGCTTACAAATAAAAATGCAGTATTTTCTGCTAGAAAATGACTTCGAACCCCCAAACAATATATATATATATATATATATATATATATATATATATATATATATATATTATATTTTTTTAGCAGAGACCCTAGAGAATAAGATGGCGGTTGTTGCAATATTTTATGTCACACGGTTTTTGTGCAGCGGTCTTTCAAATGCAATTTTTTTGGAAAGATGACACTTTAAAAAAAAAAACTAAACAGTGCTGTTAGCCCAATTTTTTTGTATATGTAAGATGTTACGCCGCAAGAATCGTGAGAGAATTGTGATCTTTATTCTAAGCAAAAAAATTGTGGTTCTCAATTTGGCCAGAATTGTGCAGCTCTAATGTGTGGTTTGAACATCTTTTACATATGCGGACGCAACTTATTTATGCATTTGCTTCTGCGTGGGAGCACGCGGGAACTGGGCGCTTTAGTTTTTTTTTTTTATTGTTTATATTATTTCATTTTTACACTTTCCCTTAAAAAAAAAAAGAAAATTGATCGCTTTTATTCCTATTACAAGGAATGTAAACATCCGTCATAACACCACGCCTGGGCCTCCAAGAGTCATAGAGATTGCCGGGACCATCTGTCCCTCGGATTTTTCTATGACTTTCATCCGGCGCTGGTAGATTCCTTCAATCGGCGAGCCGAGAAAAGCACCGGAGGGCGATGGGAGGGGAACGTCCCCTCCCGCCGCCTGTAAGAACAATCAAGCGACTGAACAGCCACTATGATTGTTCTTACGGTGAAGAGAATGGCCAGCTGAAAAAAAACGATCTCTGAATGATGCCTGCAGCAGGTTAATTTTGGTGTGGGGTTCCCCTCTCAAGATTCATACCAGTCTCAAAGGGCCTGGTATGGTCGGATCAAAGACGGATCCCATTCATTGAAGTCACATGGAAGTCAGAAGTCGTAGGGTAAATTCAGGTCAGAAGTCGTCCAACCTCCATGTCGAGCAGTGAGAACGCGGCCTTAAAGTCTTACTTTCTTGCAAAGCAATTCCTTAAATAGCAAACATCTAAATCTACTCTAAGTAAATGTCACAGTGGCCCACTTTGTTACATAGCCAAGAAGCAAGATTGTGTTCCAGATTAATGTATAGACCTGAGGTATTGAGTTGCTCTCACATGCATAGACCTATATCATAAGTAATGTAAGTATCAGGTAACTTGTAACATTTCCCTCACTTTTTCTAACCTAAAAAGTTTCTCCTGCCAGAAAAGCACCTCTATAAACCTTACCCATCTTCCCATCTAAACATTTTATCTAACACCTAAAATAAGGCCTAAACTCTTAAGGTAGAGTAAAAGGATTTTTTTTCAGTTTTGATAGTATATGGGAGGGTTATAGCCCCTGTCAGTTATTTTGCCATCTGTGTCTCATTGGGGAGATTTCACTTTACTTTTGTCTCATAGCCAACATAGGAAGTGAGAGGAAAGCCTTCCAAAGTGAGGGGATCACTTGTTACCAGTGTTACCGACCAGAACTAGCGCCCCCATTGGAACACTGGATGATTTCTGTTCTGGGGACAACCAAAAAAGTAGGATTTTCTTTCACGTTTACTCTCTGAGATTATGGTAAACCAGACAAATAGAGAGCATGAATCTCCCAGATGGAGGGCATATGGAGCAATAAACATCTATCAGGTGTTCTGATACCTCTCCCCTATATCGAAAACTAGAAAAAAAAGTGTTATCTTTAGTTAACTAACTTTCCCCATAACATTTGACCCTTAACAGGTAATAGGTTCCCTGCACTTTCCCAATTCTCTCTCTGATACTGACATAACCCAAACCTTTGTACTCTTAAAGTACAAACTTTAGGTATGTGCAGCCTGATGATGTTGTCATTTGAGTTATCGAAAAAACTGAGACAACCCAACATATAACAAAATACAGACCTAAAACGTTAAAAAAAGGTTACGTAAACAATTAAGACTGTGTAAGCACCATGTGATGAAAAGTGTCTAAGTAGGCATAAATAGATCTTTGTGATTGATTTTTAGATTTAAATATAAACCTTATAAGGGATGAAGGGATGTGATACTTCCTATTACAGGGAGATATGGGATATCACCTAACATAGTCAATAATGGTCAAAACAAATCAAGTAAGCTAAATCCAGTTCCCAGTTTCAGTTGACACCACTAACGAGATAAAAATAATTCTAATCTTGTTACCAAGGAAATAACATTATCGAATTACTCCATTTCAGTTGAAAGGCGAAAACTAGCTGGAGAATGGGAGCAATAAAACAGAATCCCCTTTGCATACCTTGGTAAGATCCATTCCAAGCTTGAGCTGTGAGATAAGGTGGAGGATTACACTACGCTGATCTTCCATGACGCCTAAATCTTCTTCCTCATTATCTTCGGTGTCCGTCAGCTCATCTTCAGCCTCCGGAGGACCAGTCTGCAGAAGAAAGGGAAAAACACACACAGTGTTCTGTTATTGCTTCAAAACTCCAGGAATTGTACCTACTATTTCTTAATCTTGATTGTTTTTCTGCCCTTTGGTTGCTTCCAGAAGATATACTGTATAGGTTTTAAAGCTCTATGTATCAAGAATCTTTAGGAGGCAATGCTTAATTAAGATACTTTGTCTACCTGTTATTTTACAATCTACCTTGCACTTATCTGACACAAACAATAACATTGTCAGATCTACTGATGAGATGACACAGAACAGGTACGCAGACAGCAAGTCTGGCAGTCATTTGTAACATACAAAACGGGTCTTCCTTATCGCAACATTAAAGGGATAAAACAACGCAATTTGGCGTTTGGATATTTCTAAGTCCACACCTGGTCTTACCCTAGGTTTACACCTATTTTTACCGCATTTTGCAATTTGCAGAAATGCACTAGAGTCCATTTAACATGGTTTCCTAAAACATAAAAAAACCACAAATCGCTGCAAAATCGCAGTAAAAAACGTGGTAAAAAAACCTGGGAAAAAGTGCATAATGCGCAGCCGCATAGGTGTGAACCTAGACTTACTCATATCATGCTGCACCATGGGTACCTTCCACATAATGGTATAGGGAAACATACAAAATCAGGAACAGACATTTCCATCTATCTAATATAGTTACATAGTTTTTAATAAAAGAAAAACACAAGACTAAAAACCTCTGCATTGCAGTAGTAACCCATTGGCTCCAAATTTGACAGTGGCACATAAATGCATAAATGGTGGAATTTCATGGATTTGACTACTTTGAAGTTGTAGAACAGGACACATTTAATGTAAAATTATTGTTCCAATGATATCTGTTTAAAACAAGTATACTTCATTTAAGACTAAGTTACCCACACATTTAACATGACTAGTTTAACCAACAGAAACCATTTTTTCAAAGTGATCTATTAACACAGAAGCTAACCTAATGCTGATCCAAATGCCATATTTTGACTGTTTGTTTTGTATCATACACAAACATATAAAAACATCTATGGCTTTAAAAGCAATTTCAGGCAACAAGTGAAGTGAGCTACAAATTCTGTCCAATAAACACTACAAACACTACCCAATGCCCAAAGGAAGAATGCAGCTGCATCCGAAATGGTCATCAGTGGCTAAGAAAAATTAGATTTTATTTGAATGATCAGTGCAAACAAACATGTTCAAACAGTGGAATGAATGCACAATCTATGCCTTTTGTGTGCTAAAGCCAATTGTTTCCAAACCCACTGTGTTAAATGAGGCACAATATGTTAAGAAATTAAGAGTTTTTCTACTGTTACTAGTGTACATTTTCAGTTTACTATAACATTATTACATCTTCCTTTATTTTTGGAATGTATATATAAATAAAGGTTTTGTGGTTTCCTTGGTGCTTGGCTAAAACCACTTGTTGGTAACACTAGAAATGTAAAATTTCTGGAAATTTTGAAGCCATTTTTCTGGACAAAATATATATTAAATATTGTGTATTTTTTGGGAGGCAGTGCATTGTTACACTTTCTTACTTGAAGATGCTGCTGGTGAAGCAGCAGAAATAGTGTTTCTGGAATGAGAAACTCTACTTGCACTTTCACTATGCTCCTCATCATTTCATTCCATAAAGTATTTTTGATGTCTCTAGGGAACCTTTGACATGCAAGGATGTTTTCTGTCACCCCTGTAGCATTTGGAGAAGAATATTTCTTATCACAATATTTGCAAATTGCAACTTTGGTCTCAGTAGAAATTGCACTGTGGAAATGTTTTCAAACTCTACATGTTGGTCTCACCATTTTACTGAGAGGAGCAAAAGAGAAACGAATGTACTGACCAGAATATGCTGTGATGGTGGAGAACATTAATAGAAATAATTTAAAGGTTATAAAGATTAACTAATTTTTCAGACAAATTTACACTCTTACCTGTCAATTATAACCTAAAAGGACAGAAACTATCATCTACTGTATCCCAACAATCACTCAACTATAGGAAGTACAAGATGGAGCTCACAAGCAAACTAAACTGGAGCATTTCCCTTGCAGTGCCCCCTAGTGGAAGAAATGCATAATTCTGTTTTGACAGCTGCATTGAGAAGTACGGTGTTACTTGAATTGTATTTCAGGATTTGTGTGTCTTCGGCTGAGAGAACTTGCAATTGTTTAAGACTTTGCATAAAGTCTCAGAAATCCTTCATCAAAGTGTTACTAAACCCAGGACCCTGCATTTACTATATCTGGTCTCCCAAAGTACACAGGACATGGAAATGCAATTATTTTAGTAAAAAAAAACAGATAAATACTTTTTTTCATCAGCAGTATATAGCAGTCTTGTGACTTCTATCAGTGTCTGGTAAAGCTTGTAGGAGGAGCTTTCATTCTAGTCTGACTGTCCTAATAGGGTGCAGGATCCCTGAGAAGACTGTGAAGGGAGAAGACAGCTGAGGGAGAAGAAACACCTGAGGGAGAAGAAACCACCGGAGAGAGAAGAGGGAAAAGAAACACCAGAGGAAGACATTTAATAAAGGACTTGTCAAACACTGTCTTTTGTGTTTTGTAACACTATACCTCTTTTTTTTTGGTGAATGGGTAGGGGTACAATGTATCCTATACACATTCACATGGGGGGGGCGTGATCTGGGCATCCCCATGTTGAGGGCATGTGGCCTGATATGGTTCAGGAGGGGGGTGCTCACCCCCCTTTCCTGACCTGCAGGGCTCCATGCTCAGATAAGAGTCTGGTATTGATTTTGGGGGGGGGGGGCAACACCATTTTTTAAAATAAAATTGGCATGGGGTTCCCCTTCAAACCCATGCCAGACCCAAAGGGCCTGGTATGGACTGGGGGGGGGGGGACTCCACACAGTTTTTTTTTCATAATTTGTAATTGTCTGCTTTTCTTTTACAATCAGCTGTTAGTGGGGAAGCCCGCAGACAGCTGATAAGTAATCGGTTGTTAAGGATGCGGCAGTGGGCTTCCCGGCCCGCTCCTTACCAACCAGCTCAATGCGGTAAAATACTGCATTAACTAACGTGGGAATTACCACCAAAACTAACAAATACCGGATGTTTAACTGCAAATTCTTAGTGAGTTGAACATTTGCACAATTGTTATCGCATGTGGTATTTTACAGAATAGGATTAGCCGTTACCCCTAGCGTCTACAAACTATGGCATATATTTATGGAATCATTTTATTTAATTTTTTTTTTTTTTTAACAGAAAAGTTTTTATTTTGTTTCTCACGCATACATGTCACAGCACAATTGTATACATGTTCAGTACATATATGCATCAGCAAAAGCAAGAAAAACATTACGTGACACAGTATCCATTAAACCATGTTTCATCTAGGAGGTTATTAAGGTGCCATCTGTACAATTTGCAGTGTTTTTTTTTCACCTAGACCTAACTAGATTGTATCTCTATGCTTATGGAGGAATTAAGTCTTAACCCACTCTCCCCAGATTTTATCAAATTTCTTAGGACATCTGTGATTCATGTAAGTGATTTTGTATAAGGGTAGGACTGCGTCAATTAACGATTTCTATTGTGAAGTTGTGGGCGGTTCCGCCTCCCTCCACTTCAGTAAGATTGCTTTCCTGGCGTAATATGCCGAGTAAAAAATAAACAGTTGCTTGTGGATATTTTTGGTGACCTTCTCTGTCACCCCCATCAACAGAACCACTGGATCTAGGCCAATAGAGAACCCACCCACTGAGTTAAGGACCCCCACTACTTCTGTCCAAAACTGTTGTAGCACTGGGCAGGACCAGACAACATGCAGAAAACTGTTATTTAATTTTTTTACCAGCAATGGTGGCGATCAGCAACTTATATCGGGACTGCGATATTGCGATGGAAAATCGGACACTAACTGACACTTTTTTTGGGAACCAGTGACACTAATACAGTGCTCAGTGCTAAAAAATATGCATGGTCACTGTACTAATGAAACTGACTGGGAAGGAGTTAACATCAGGGGCAAGCAAATGGTTAACTGTGAGCCTAGCCTATGTTTTATTACAGTGTGAGAGGTGCTTTTACTAGGGAAAGACATAGATCCATGTCTCTGCTTTGCATAGATGCAGGGTCCATGCCTTCCCTCCTGTCAGAATGGCAATCTGACTTGTCTATATAGGCAGACTGCCATTCTGGCTTTCTGCAAGATGATTGGTGGGTATCGAGTCCGCAGTACTTGGCGATTAGTTCCCGATGTGTATAAACACAGCGGGAGTGAGCCGCCGGCAGTGCACATTAGCGCACCCCTACCCGGAAGGGCAGGAACATATATATATATATATATACATACACACATGATCCTGCGCACAGTGGCCGCCCTGCAGCGGTAAAACTGCTATAAGGCAAGTGGTTAAGGTAATATTGACACAATTTGCTGTGTGAAGATTTTTAACCCATCTGGTAAATGAGCCCAATGATCTTGTTGAAGAAAATCATAGGAGACAAAAAATGATCAAAGACTGATCTAGCAAGATAAAGATTGACTGGGAACCATTAAGTCTCTGTGTACTAAGGGACTTCTACTGCCCCCCTTCCCCCCCGGTTATATGATCCAATGGCCAAGCTAGAAAGCCAGTGGCCAAGATGCCCTCCTGCTCCCCCCCTCCCTTTTCCTAATTATTGAATATATGCACTTGGGCAATCCGAATGCACACATTTAAAGGAAAAACACACTGCACATATGTAGAGCATATTATGAGTTAGAATGTGATTTTAATGTTAATTGTAAAGCGACCCTGTTGGGAGGAAAACAAAAATCAACCAGAAATATCCTGTAAAGGAAAAGTCTTTACACTTATCTGGTCTGGTGCCCCATCTTTGAATCTTTCCTCTGCTGCAGAGCTATGCTGCCCTGAAGAAAATTCACATTCAATGCACTTCCAGTTGTGACATATGCCTGCATCTCCCACCACGCTTCATGGACTCCTCTCACTGCCCACTTCATCAATATGGTAACTATGCAGAAATCTGTCCCGGCATCCAATGCATAAAGGGGTCATCTTTGTCATCTTACCCAAATAGCATACTGGGCATGAAATCCATGGTGAGAGCAGACCATTTATATCCAGCCTAAAAAGGTGTTCCAACATGCAGGCGCAAGCTGAATGCCCTCAGGCCCGCAATCTCTCAGCATCATGTAAGTTACTGCATATTTATCAATTAATTTTGATACTTTTACTACTGTACATGCAACTGATAACCTGCTCCAGTGTTTTGTTTCCTCCTTCTTGCTATTAGATGGGCAGCATGTGTAAAGCAGCATCCCTTTGCAATCACTCTCAAGTGTTTAGCAGCAGAATAAACCCCACATATCATGATATTTTTTCTTAAACACTAGCAATGAATCAGTATTGCCTTCATAACTTAAAGTGTTACTAAACCCACAACAGTAAAATTAGTCTGTATATGCAGTAAAGCATGCCTGGTATACTTACTGTGAAACCTAAGGGGTTAACCCTCTGCATTGTGTAAAAAGGCAATTTGATCCTGTCTTTTCTGTTCCTCCCCTTCTTTCGCAGTCCCCAAACCATCTTCTGATAGAACAGAGGCTTGAGGGCAAGCTGCACATGCTCAGTTTGGTGTGTATTGTTAGAGTTCATGTGATTAGCACAGAGCCATTGAGCCCTGTCCAGACAAAGAGCCAGGGGTCATGCCGCCTCATAGGACAGTAAGAGCAGAATGAAAACTCCTCCAACAAGCTTTACAGGCACTGACAGAAGTCACAAGACTGCTCTAACTGCTGATGAAAAGGGTATTTAGCAGTTTATATTTACTAAAATGATTGCATTTCCATGTTCTGTGTGTTGTGGGAGACCAGATATAGTGAATGCAGGGTCCTGGGTTCAGTAACACTTTAAGAAGGGCTAATTCCAGGGGACAGCTGTGGATGGATTCAAGGATGCAAAGAAGTAGATCCAAGGTGCGTAATTCAGTTAATGTTTCGTTCATTTTCATTTGGATAATGAAAACTCAAGAACAAAAATGTAATATATACCTGGTGATAATGCCAGTCACACCCTTCCTGTTCTAGTGTGGCAACATTTATTAACCTCCCTGGCGGTATGACTGAGTCTGGAATTTATTGCTGAAAGCGGTAATGGTTTTCTGCATTGAGATATGGCGTTATGTACTATAGGCCTGCAATGGTTAGTAATTACTTACTTAAACCTGACCAAACAACACTCTAGTAGACATCTGAGATGTAATAAAGTAAGAAACACACAAATTCATGAATTATAATTAAATAAATAACATAAATTTATTCAGATGGAAACACTCAGAAAATTTTTAACTACATAAAATTAATAATCCTCCTGAGTGTGGTAGATCTTGAAGCAGGGTACCACACAAAGTCCAACATCACAATCGGGGCAGTAAAACCTGCTTTCTTTCTTGACCTTCTTCCCATTACCGTCTCTTTTGGAACAGCAGACCACACACATTCTGGTCACTGCTGCTTTTTTGGCGGTTGGCGGAATGTACTCTATAAAATGGCGACCAATCAGGCGAAGTGGGTTGCCAACGTCCGCAGCCCGACATCCAGATCTGGTCGCAGATGGTACCTCTTGGGTAGCAAAGATCCGTTCGGCCACCCTCCAGATGAACTCAGAGTAGACAACCGGTTTCTCACTCTGAGCTCTGTACAAAATGTAAGCGTTCCAGAGGCACTGTTCCAGAATGTGGCGGAAAATTTTTTTATAATATTTTTTCTGCTGCTTCCGCATTGCTGGATAAAAGGTCATAGCCTGGTCGGCCCGGTCCACTCCTCCCATTGTGATGTTATAATCTATAATGACCTGCGGCTTTTGTACCTCCTTTTGCCCTGGTGGGCACAATAGCAGTGACGGTGTTGTGCACTGTGCTGAGTAGGCAAACGTCCTTTTTGTCCCTCTGGCGCATGGCCATCATTTTGCCTTTTTGAAAGGCCACCAGCTCACCACTTTTTAGTGTCCTTTTGCACAGCATTGATGGCATGTTTTTACGGTTCGGTTTTACCGTACCGTAAGCGTCCGTTTTGCACTTGATCAGCACCTCATAGAGCTCGGGGGATGAATAAAAATTGTCCGTGGTCACACAGTAACCCTGATCCAACAACGGCTCCATGAGGGTTAGAACAGATGCTGTGGCCATTGACAAGATTGGGAGTACCTCGGCAACAACCTAGTCCCAATGACACACTGGTGCCTGTTAAAAATAAGTAGGGGGCTCGAGATACTCCACGACTAGTTCACGTTTTGCCTGCGAATGCCATGCCATTTTGGCTTGGCATTTTTGTACGGTAGTTA
>BLSH010521002.1:1035169-1051185 GCA_018402905.1 Glandirana rugosa
CTACACTTTCAGTGAACGGAGAAGGCGACAGTACGCTCGCCACAGCGTACCCTGGCCTTGACCCGCCGTTTAAGTTTGGACACACGCCCAGTTCCGGTCCCATGCGACACCGCTCGCATGACAGCGGAAGAGGCAAGTGACTTTCACATCGCCGGAGCGCGATGCGCTGCCTGCCACTCGCCCGAGCGGAAGAGGGAAGCGCCGGAGAGAAGGTAAGCGCTGCCTGCCACTAGCCCGAGCCTGACTCGGGGTTACCGCTCCTGGCTGCTAATTTGCACCCCGAGTCAGGCTCGGGAATACCGCCAGGGAGGTTAACCATAATGTATCAAAGGAAAGGCAGTGTTGACACCCTAGGACAGAACAACTGAAAACTCCCCCCTCTCCTCTTTTGACCAAAAACATAAAGAGAGTAGTCGTCAGGGATAGCTGGGAACAATGTATGTAACTAACAAGACTCCAGCATAGGCAGAGAACAGATGAATTTATAGGCTGACAAGATTTCTGAGAAGATCGACTGTTTTTAGGGGTATATATAATAGACCAAAAATAACCAAATAAGTTAATTGTTAGGGTATACATACCCTTTAAAATATAAAAGTACAATTATCGTGCCTGCCTTTCATCTCACAAATACTTAATTTTATAACTACGAGAATCCTTCAATCACAGTCTTTTACAATCTTCACATCCCATGGTAAAACTTACTTACCTCTGATCATATCTGGACTGTCAATACCAGGAGAAATCATTGGGACCATTTCCCGTATGTACCCTGTATAGGGGGACAGACCCATAGCTAATAAAAAATAACTGCACAGGTGTGGACAACAGAAATGAAGATTTTGGATATGGAATTATAGTCTGCAACAGGCCATGACAATGAGATGGGTACCTTTTGTTCAGGGTGGCTAATAGGAAAGATAACTGTACTTCCTGTGAAAATAGTTATCCTTTAACAACTTAACACACTTAAGCGTCTGCATCCATACCTTGGCAAAGTGGTAGACTTGCCATGGTGTAATGCTTGAAAGCATGATGCAATTTTCAACATTTTTTTCAGTTTGGACCATCCATTTCATGACACGTTTATTTATTAATTACCTTATCTGGGAAAGCATTGTTCAAGTCAGATAAAAAATCATGGTGGGTTCAAATCTCATAATAGTAAACAAGAAATTCAGTGTCACATCTCTATAGGAAACCTTACGTCTGGGGGCATAATTTTATACCAAGATGGGACTTTTGAGGCACAACAATCATGTTATATAAAAAAGACATTTTATTGGTTCATTTTAAAATTGTAATTACTGTTACATAGAAAAGTGTTTTATCTTAGTGCAATTCAAAACCATAAAGCCAGCACCGAAAAATATGATGTACCTCTGTCTACATATAGTAGTCTTTAAGGCTCTACACATTTCCTGGACCTAGTCCACTTCATCAGGAGCCATAAATACAAACTTTTTACAGCATACAATCTAGCTAGAATAACAATTATGTGCATTAACTTTTTAAAAAACACATTCATAATTATACCACCACCCATTGCATCAACATAGTCATCACTGCATGCTCAGGTCTGCAGAACAGGGAGCTCAGTCCTCCAGCAAGGCAATGGGGAAAAAATAAACCCACACAGTGCACTCCTCAGACCAATGTCACCCATTTAAATAGGCAGAATTCCTAAAACGTTTAACACACATCTCAGAGAGATAACTACTTAGCCACAATGAAGTGAAGTACTGTTATGGTGTGACAAGGGGCCTACACAGCTTATTCAATCAAGGCTGGATAGTGCCCAGTTCAATCAAAAGGTAGCTGTTATTAGATCTATATAAAACAAGTATAAAACAAAATGACACATAATAAAACCGTGTCCTCTGTGGATGCTATGAATTGTGTATTATGTTGATGCATGTGTATTAATGTAAGGCATATTGTCATTAAACTATGGTTATTCCAAAAGTTGTAAAACAGAAACATAATGAAAAAAAAAGCAGTGTTCAGTTATTACATTTAGCTTGCACTTGCATTTGATATTTTCAATTAGCATGCATAAAATACAAGCTCTTCGGTGCAGTGACATAAATAAGAAACCTATAAATCCTTCAAAGCATAGATAATTATACTTTTATTAATATTTGTAACATGAACATATTTTCTGATTACTGCTGCTATTTTTTTTTTAAATCGAGCACAAAAAAAAAAAGAGATTAAAGCTCTGTATTTGCCTCCCAGATTAATGTAGATACACATGTTATTGCAGGCTGGAGGCTTTTAAGACACTATGCAATAAAAAATATATAATCAAAGATTACAAGAAAAGCAGATTGCATTACAAGTGCCTCCTGTGTATTTCAAGTTAAAAGAGCAAAACTTCAAGCAAATATTATTACATTAATTATAGGCTCATCTACATGTTTTGTAGAAATTTACTAAGGTAGACTGTGCACTTTGCAAGTGTAGTTGCACTCATTTTCCCCATTCTTTGTATTGTTTAAAAAGTGGTGCTTCATCAGATTCACTAAGCTCTGGGGAAAATAAGTGCAACTGCAAAGTGCAGTCTATTTGCCTTTAGTAAATCAACCCCAGTGTGCATAAAATGTAATGGATTTCAGAAGCTGAAGATCCAGTAATAAGGAGATATTATACGCTATAGCAGGGATATGCAATTAGCGGACCTCCAGATGTTGCAGAACTACAAGTCCCATGAAGCATAGCAAGACTCTGACAGCCACGAGCATGACACCCAGAGGCAGAGGCATGATGGGACTTGTGGTTTTGCAACAGCTGGAGGTCCGCTAATTGCTTATCCATGCGCTATAGGATTAAAACTTTTAGGACACACCACCAAATTACTAAGTTCAGGTGTTTTAGGTACTGTTAATAGTACACTATAAAAAGATATTTTAGACAGTTGTGTACTTCAAATATTGTGAAAAAAGTTTGGGGAAGGCCCTTTTCTGCTGCAGCAGGACTGGGCCTTTGTGCACAAAGCCAGGTACATAAAGACAAGATTTGCTGAGTTTGGTATGGAGGAACTCTGTTGGCCTATACAGAGTCCTGACCTCAACCCTACAGAACATATTTGGGATGAATTGAAACCCTGATTGTGAGTCTGGTCTTATCGTTCAACATCAGTATCTGAACTCACAAGTGCTCTTTCAGCTGAATAGGCACATATTTCCACATACAGTCAGGTCCATAAATATTGGGACATCAACACAATTCTAATCTTTTTGGCTCTATACACCACCACAATGGATTTGAAATGAAACAAACAAGATGTGCTTTAACTACAGACTTTCAGCTTTAATTTGAGGGTATTTACATCCAATTCAGGTGAACGGTGTAGGAATTACAACAGTTTTTATATGTGCCTCCCACTTTTTAAGGGACCAAAAGTAATGGGACAGATTATCCCATGCAGTCAATTACAGCCTGAAGTCTGAAACTCCTGGTGATGCTCTGCCAGGCCTCTACTGCAATTGTCTTCAGTTCCTGCTTGTTCTTGGGGCATTTTCCCTTCAGTTTTGTCTTCAGCAAGTGAAATGCATGATTTGAGGGTATTTACATCCAATTCAGGTGAACGGTGTAGGAATTACAACAGTTTGTATATGTGCCTCCCACTTTTTAAAGAACCAAAAGTAATGGGACAATTGGTTGCTCAACTGTTCCATGGCCAGATGTGTGTTATTCCCTCATTATGCCATTTACAAGGAGCAGATAAAAGGTCCAGAGTTAATTTCAAGTGTGCTATTTGCATTTGGAACCTGTTGCTGTCAACTCTCAATATGAGATCCAAAGAGCTGTCACTATCAATGAAGCAAGTCGTCATTAGGCTGAAAAAACAAAACAAACCCATCAAAGAGATAGCAAAACATTAGGTGTGGCCAAATCAACTGTTTGGAACATCCTTAAAAAGAAAGAATGCACCAGTGAGCACAGCAACACCAAAAGACCCGGAAGACCACAGAAAACAACTGTGGTGGATGACCGAATAATTCTTTCCCTGGTGAAGAAAACTCCCTTCACAACAGTTGGCTAGATCAAGAACACTCTCAAGGAGGTAGGTGTATGTGTGTCAAAGTCAACAATCAAGAGAAGACGTCACCAGAGTGAATACAGAGGGTTCAACACAAGATGTAAACCATTGGTGAGCCTCAAAAACAGGAAGGCCAGATTAGAGTTTGCCAAACAACATCTAAACAGCCTTCATAGTTCTGGAACAACATCCTATGGACAGATGAGACCAAGATCAACTTGTACCAGAGTGATGGGAAGAGAAGAGTATGGAGAAGGAAAGGAACTGCTCATGATCCAAAGCATACCACCTCATCAGTAAAGCATTGTGGTGGTAGTGTCATGGTGTGGGCATGTATGGCTGCCAATGGAACTGGTTCTCTTTTATTTATTGATGATGTGACTGCTGACAAAAGCAGCAGGATGAATTCTGAAGTGTTTCGAGGAATATTATCTGTTCATATTCAGCCAAATGCTTCAGAACTCATTGGACGGCGCTTCACAGTGCAGATGGACAATGACCCGAAGCATACTGCAAAAGCAACCAAAGAGTTTTTTCAGGGAAAGAAGTGGAATGTTATGCAATGGCCAAGTCAATCACCTGACCTGAATCCGATTGAGCATGCATTTCACTTGCTGAAGACAAAACTGAAGGGAAAATGCCCCAAGAACAAGCAGGAACTGAAGACAGTTGCAGTAGAGGCCTGGCAGAGCATCACCAGGAGTTTCAGACTTCAGGCTGTAATTGACTGCATGGGATAATCTGTCCCATTACTTTTGGTCCCTTAAAAAGTGGGAGGCACATATACAAACTGTTGTAATTCGTACACCATTCACCTGATTTAGCTGTAAATACCCTCAAATTAAAGCTGAAAGTCTTCAGGTAAAGCACATCTTGTTTGTTTCATTTCAAATCCATTGTGGTGGCATATAGAGCCAAAAAGATTAGAATTGTGCCGATGTCCCAATATTTATGGACCTGACTGTATAAATTCCAAAACATTTTGGATAGCATTCTTAAACAAGCAGAGGCTGTTAGAGCCGCAAAGAGTGGCCAACACCATATTAATGCAAATGGTCTGGGAATGGTTTGTCCAACAAGCTCATAAAAGTGTCCACAAACATTTAGTCATATAGTGTATCAACATACAAAATCCCAAATAAAATTGAAGTTGAAATCACTTTTAAAAGCTATAATAAAATATATGATAAGCTACATTCCAAGAACCAATTTGCTGTTATTTTGTTTATGTTCCTGACTTGAGTACTATGTACAGATCATTGGGCTTTTCTTATCTAGTCTCCAGCTAAAAGTGGGGTTACACAGGGAACAATTCATAAGTCACATATACAGTATATATGGAGATGAAGGTGGAGGCAAAGTTTAATGGCAAAGTTATGTATTTGGACCAACTCTTGGCCCATTTCCTGTTCAGAAATTAACATTATACAGAGGACTGGAGCTGTACTATGTGAAGAAAATCCACTGGTGAAGACTAAGGTTGTGCTATCTGAAGAAAATCTACCAGTGAAGACTAAGGTAGTGCTATCTGAAGAAAATCCAGGGTGGAGCAATGTAGGGAAGGTGCAAATTTGGCACACAAATGAAAAGATGCACTTTGATGCATAACACATCAAATCACATAAAGATATGCAGGGGGGCACTTGGAAAAGTGTTTTGACACCATGTTCCAGCTTTGAAGCTTCACGATGCAGCTTTGCAACCGTTCCCTGTACAGTATACCTATCATTAAAGGCATATTGAGGCTGCCACTGTTGGCCTCTTTCAAAAACTCTAGTTGCTTGCTTTCAGTTCACTCAAGTTACATGTGTGGAACAAGTTTGCTGTAAATAGTTATCTGAATTCCAAATCTGTACTAGTTTAAGGTCAGTGATGGGAAGCATTGAAGCCAAAGTTACAGTAGGATGTAGAAGTCAACGTTAAAGAATGACTTCAATCCCCACTAAGACATAAGGCATTTATATCTGGCCAGTAAAGGAGGGGAAATTCAACTGCTGTGCTCTCTGTTCCAATGTAATAAAAAGCTACTCATTTTTAATGTTATACCATCAATGAAATAGCACAATTGCAACAATGAGGGATACAGAAAAAACCCACACCAGACCAATATATGAATACAATAAATAAGGAGTAAGGGGCGATGACAGGTTAAAATGTGTATTTTAAGACGTGAACACAACTGGATAATAAATGTTTTGTGAAAGCTTTATTGTTGTACTGGAATTAATCAGATAACCATAAGACAGCTGAACAGCTAATACAATTTTTATTAAATCAAAATAGTATGTAATGGACATTATTACTATCCCAAATGGAAATAAAGTGTTACTAGCAACATGTTATAACAGTGAATAGTCATACATTCACTGTATAGCTGCTTTTAGAAGTACATCTATTTACTTGGAGATATCAGATTTAATAAAACTACCCAGCATGAATTCTAATGCAAGGAATTTTGTGAGATAGGACTTAGTAAAAAAAAGTCTGATTGGTATCTAGTTTTAAGTTTAGGAAATCAGTATTCTAAAACTAGGTCTGTATAAATACTAGATTGTGTAATAAGATCTGAAGCTATTAACACACACGCTATATTGTCAAAAGTATTGGGACTACGAACATGAACTTTAATGGCATCCCAGTCTTAGTTTGTTGGGTTCTATATTGAGTTGGCCCACCCTTTGCAGCTATAAGAGCTTCAACTCTTCTGGAAAGTCTGTAGACAAGGTTTAGGAGTGTGTCTATGGGAATGTTTGACCATTCTTCTAGAAGCGCATTTGTGAGGTCAGGCACTGATAATGGACGAGAAGGCCTGGCTCGCAGTCTCCGCTCTTATTCATCCCAAAGGTGTTCTATTGGGTCAAGGTCAGGACTCTGTGCAGGCCAGTCAAGTTCCTCCACCCCAAACTAGCTCATCCATGTCTTTATGGACCTTGTTTTATGCAGTGGGGCGCAGTCATGTTGGAACCAGAAGGGGCCATCCCCAAACGGTTCCCACAAAGTTGGGAGCATGAAATGTTCCAAAATGTCTTGGTATGCTGACGCCTTAAGAGTTCCCTTCACAGGAACTAAGGGGCCAAGCCCAACCCCTGAAAAACAACCCCACACCATAATTCTCCCTCCACCAAATTTTTTGGACCAGTGCACAAAGCAAGGTATTTCTAAAAATATCCTTGTGCACATGTATAATCAACTGGTAAAAATTTAAGGCAGCATGGGCCCCCTAGAGCATGGGAGGGGGTCTCAATTTCTGTTTGCATATATATTAATATTATTTTTTCTTTCTTGTCACAGTTACACTGGTTAGGTAGGAGCAGCACTACATTTAGTAATTATTCTTTCCCCATTGGGTTTTGGTACCAAGAACAGTAGAACAGATTAGAAACCTCTGTCTCTTGGTGGCACCAGCACAACGAATCCCTGGAACAGGAGATAGTTCAGGGCATTCTGCAAATCTGTCTTTGGGAAGTTAATTTGAATGAAGGAAGAGGTGACGTTGTAAAGTTGTAAGTGAACTCTCTTTTTGTACCCTTTTCAAATCACCAATTAAACCCACAGGTCTGGGATGTCTGTGACCCAGACACAGAACTGTAACAAACCTCCTCCCACTCTTAGGAGTGAGGGTGTTCCTTTACTGTGAAGTGGGCTTTGAGGAAGGCTTGGTAGCCTTGGTGGCCCATGTCTTGTGGCAAAAGACATTAACTTAGGTATTGAAATTATTACTTGGTTAGAGTGGAGAGGTGTTGAAGAGCTAGGGATTTCCGAAGAAGGTAGTTTTGCGACCCTCCGCTAAGAAAGTAAAACCTTCCCACCTTTGACCTTTTTGATAAATTGGTCAAGTGCCTCACCGAACAGACGTCTGCATTGGAAAGGCACATGTGTAATACGCATTTTGCAGGCAATTTCTGCTGCCAAGCTTTTCGCCATAAGATTCTATGCATGTGAATAGAGATTAGAGACAATCTGGAAATTTGTCTCATGGAGCAGGCATCCTCAAACTACGGCCCTCCAGCTGTTGCAGAACTACACATCCCATGAGGCATTACAAAATTCTGACATTCACAGACATGACTAGGCATGATGGGAATTGTAGTTCCTGAACAACTGGAGGGCCATAGTTTGAGGACCCCTGTTCTAGAGCATCTACACAGAATAGTAGAACAAGAGGCAATTGAAATTGTTGTGTAATAGCATGATCCTGAAATGCAGGGTCATGTTGGTTGTTCATTCCAGTTAGCCAGAGTTGGTTGCAGGGCTGGACCTGCAAGATTAAAGAGAGAGTTTAGGAGCACCTCAAACTTTCAATCTGCTGAACCTTTGAAATAAGGAATATCTTCAATAAGTACAGTGAGATGTTTGCTCAGGCCGGCCATACACGGTTCGAATCTCGGCCAGTTCCAGCTATACCGAACTGTTAATGGGCAGGCTGAATATACCATGTTGATCGATTGATCAACTTGGGTACAACCAGCCTACCGGATTCTCTTTAGTGGCTGCTATAGCTGGAGTCTTCTCCCAGCGGCTTCCAGATGGCTTCCCCCGCCCTCCCCCACCGGGAGAAGACAATGGCCCGGCAGGAGGGATTCCCACATCAACACTGTCTGTGTTGATGTGGGAACCCAAAAAATTTGTTTCCTGCAATCCGTTCAACTCACAAGTTCTTTTTTACCACTACTATTCCTTTATACTGGCCTTTGGAACTTACAAATGCAGCAATTTAGCTATATAGATCAGACCAAAATGAGGGACAAATGAGGAGGAAAGAGGGACAGAGGGACTTTGGTCCGAATCAGTGAAAGTCCCTCAAAATCAGGGACAGTTGGCATCTATGCATTTTGTCTTCATTTCTCAATGGAATTCAGTGCTTTTTTACAGCCACACATTTCTTATTGATCAAAACACAACACAGCTATAATTACAAAGTCTTGCTGGACTGGCTTTTCTACACCAAATAAGAAGAATCAATCATAATTATAGGTTCCACCAAGGCAATGCTACAAATAAAGCCCAAACTACATGAGATGTAAGGTAATCTATCATACTTCAAAAAAAAAAACTGCTGTTAAGATGTCCCAGTGGGGTACATAAATCTTTAGAACCTAAGCACTGCATTACAGTTTGCCCACATCAACGCTGATGTTTTTAGTAAATCTAAAGGCAAGAGTTGCTGGTATAAGGTTTGTGATTACCTTCTGCATTATGCTTCGATAAAGCTGCTAGGCCTGTACCCTTGCATGTTTGCAGCACAGGCATTATGATATACAGTCCCAAATATACAGATATCAGTAATAGACTCCACAGAAAAGGACTGTGATTGTACAGTTATGTTCTAAGAAGGCCTTCTTAGTACCATTTGCTAATCTGACATTAGTAAAATCATGTGCAAATATAACAATGTATCAAG
Source organism: Glandirana rugosa (assembly GCA_018402905.1). Taxonomy (NCBI): domain Eukaryota; kingdom Metazoa; phylum Chordata; class Amphibia; order Anura; family Ranidae; genus Glandirana; species Glandirana rugosa. Next base: position 1,044,616 of record BLSH010521002.1, read on the forward strand.
AGGCATTTCGAGGTGAACACAATGTTGAAACATACAGCTAGAAATCAAAAATCTTTACATTTCGCCTCTTTGGCATTTTAGATTTATTATGGTAGAACATATTATGGCAAACTTTTTCTATTTTTAAATTCCATAATTTCTTGACAAAGTTCTACTGTGAAATAGAAGATTTCTACAGATGTCTAAAATCTGATATAAACAATGTTGATTTTTGCAGTCTGAGCAGGAACTTAAAGTGGATGTAAACCCACCACTCACCCAGTATAGACTAATGGCACAGTATTAATGTATATACATGCACGCCTCCTACATGTATGCTTACCTTGCAAATGTCACCCCCTTCAGAAGTAGCAGCCCCACAAATCTCTGGAATCAGTGGGTAGGCCTCTTTGATGGAGCTCGGTGGGTGGAGTTGTGATGTCACAAGCCTCCCCACTAGGGTTGCCACCTCATCCCGTTTAACCCGAACACATATGAATTGCACAGGTTTTGTGGCAGATTTAGGCGGTAATTAAACTCACTTGGTGCCTTATCTGCATTAAATTTGCCTCAGAACCTGTGTAATTCATATGAATTGGGGTTTAAAGGGATCCTGTGGAAACCTTACTCCCCACCCACCTCTACACACTCCTACTTTGCTATTCGTGAGTTTTGAGAAACATCTAGTCAAAACACAGGAAAGACACCACATGACTTCAACATGCCCAATCATGCTGAGGTGTGGAGCAGCCAATCCTGGGAGAGCTGGAGGAGAAAGGAGGGGGAGTGTGAAACTTTGTCTGCTCCGTGCATTAGATAAGAAAATGAGCTGTCACTTACACAGCAAGGGGAAGAAACGTCTCCTATTTCTCAGTTAATCATCTTTTTTCTTGGTGAAAAAAGATAAGGGGATTGCTCAGAGCTGGATTAACTATTTGTGGCAAGACTGGGCACAGATGATATGACATGCTCTACTCTACTTGGCAGAATTGATTCATTTTTTTTTTTTCGGGTTTACATCCACTGTAACCACTTGCCGACCGTCAACCGCAGGTTGACGGCGACAAAGTGGCTCGATATCGCAAACCGCTGTCATACGATGGCGGCTGCGAGATCGTGCACTGTGAGCGCGCACGCGCCGCCAGAGGCACGCCCGCATGCTCACTGTGTTCGGGGGGGGCCAGGGAGCGGGTGCGGCGGACTCGATCGCCGCCAGCTACCCGCGATGCCCCCCCCCGCACTGAAAGAACGGAGGTCCATGTAAGTAAACACGGACCTCCGTTCTGTGAGAGGGGGAAGGGCTGTGATCACAGCCTTCCTCTACATGGAAGATGTGATCACTTCCCTTCCCCTGCTAGGGCAGCCCACACACAGTTAGAACACGCCCAGGGAACACAGTTAACCCTTAGAGCGCCCCCTGCAGGTTAACCCCTTCACTGCCAATGTCATTTACACAGTAATCAGTGCATTTTTATAGCACTGATCGCTGTATAAATGCCAATGGTCCCAAAAAAGTGTCAAAATGGTCCGACATGTCTGCCCCAGTATCGCAGTACCAATAAAAATCGCAGATCGCCGCCGTTACTAGTAAAAAATAAAAAAAAATAAAAACCCCAGAAATTAATTCTCATCATCCGTGAACACGGCCACTTTTGCACAAACCAATCAATAAACGCCAATTGTGATTTTTTTTTTTATCACAAATATGAGGAAGAATATAAATCGGCCAAAACCCATAAAAAAAATGTTTTTTTGTATTTTTTTTTTTGGATTTGTATTTTAACAAAAAGTAAGAAATTTGTGTTTTTTTGCAAAATTGTCGCTCTTCTTTTGTTTATAGCAGCGATCAGAAATGACCACCAAAAGAAAGCTCTATTTGTGGGGAAAAAAGGACACAAATTTCGTTTGGGTACAACGCCGCACGACCGCGCAATTGTCAGTTAAAGCGACACAGTGCCGAATCGCAAAAAGTGCTCTGGTCCTAAAGTGTGAAATCCTTCCGGGGCTGAAGTAGTTAATCTAGTACGGGCAAATACTAATGGCAAAAGGCAACTAAAGGATAAAGAAATAGGCACTGACTGTCTACGCTCACTGATTTCTCCAATGAGCAGTGCACAAGGTAAAGGCTAATAAGGTAAGCCTGCCTCATACAATCAGGAAAAGGGTAAGACAAGGGGCAACTCACATATAGATGGATAATTCAGGCATATATACAATGGTTTATAGTGGTATGAAGGGTCAATTAACGTGACACTAAACAATATTCTCATTCTCCAAATATAATCCATACACATCCCCTACTTAATTGCCATGTAACCTATTGTTCATGAAAAAAAAAAATTCTGTCCTAGATAAGTTTCCTAACCTCTCTATTTCCTCTTGGCTTCCTTATGTTTGGAGCAAGCACTGCACCTTAGTTGAGGTCACAAGCACTGCTCTATGTGCACTACAAATTCCATAGTCCCTTGTCCATTCCAGGAATCAGCAGATCGATCCCCGCTGAGCAAAAATGGACCCCGCACACGGAATGGTCGTGTGAAAGGGGCCTAAGAGTTGGTCTACTAAGGAAAAATATTACTGCCAGGAAAATATTGCCTCTTTAACCACTTCAGCCCCGGAAGGATTTCCAGCTTTAGGACCGGAGCCCTTTTTGCGATTCGGCGCTGCGTCGCTTTAACTGACAATTGCGCGGTCGTGCGGCGTTGTACCCAAACGAAATTGGCGTCCTTTTTTTCCCACAAATAGAGCTTTCTTTTGGTGGTATTTGATCACCTCTGCGTCATTTCTGATCGCCGCTATAAACAAAAGAAGAGCGACAATTTTGCAAAAAAACCCAAATTTCTTACTTTTTGCTAAAATGCAAATCCAAAAAAAAAATATAAAAAAACATTTTTTTTCACCGTTTTTGGCCGATTTATATTCTTCATCATATTTGCGATAAAAAAAATCGCAATCGGCGTTTATTGATTGGTTTGCGCAAAAGTGGCCGCGTTTACGGATGATGAGATTTCATTTCTGGGGTTTTTATTTTTTTTTTATTTTTTACTAAAAATGGCGGCGATCTGCGATTTTTAGCGGTACTGCGATATTTCAGCGGACATGTCGGACTATTTTGACACTTTTTTGGGACCATTGGCATTTATACAGCGATCAGTGCTATAAAAATGCACTGATTACTGTGTAAATGCCATTGGCAGTGAAGGGGTTAACCTGCAGGGGGCGCTCTAAGGGTTAACTGTGTTCCCTGGGCGTGTTCTTACTGTAGGGGGACTTGCCTAGCTGGGGAAAGGAAGCGATCACAGCCTTCATGTACGAGAAGGCTGTGATCACTTCCCTTCCCCCTCACACAGAGCGGAGGTCCGTGTTTACATGCACGGACCTTCGCTCATTCGCTCCGGGGGGGGCATCGCGGGTGGCCGGCGGCAATCGAAGCCGCCGCACCCGCTCCCTGGCCCCCCCCGAACACAGTGAGCGCGCGCGCTCACAGTATGTCTGTAATGCAGCCGCCGTCATATTACGGCGGTTTGCGTTACAGAGCCACTTTGCCGCCGTCAATCTCCGATCGGCGGTCGGCAAGTGGTTAATAGATATGTGCAGAACGAAAAAAATTTGTTTCGTTTCGATTCGTTATTAACATAAATTTGTTTAGTCAAATTAGTTTAACCTGTTTTCGGAATTTGTTTTGTTTATTCGTATTCGAATCAATTCGAATGTTCAGAGTTTTTTCAAATAGTTTGCGAATTTGAATCGTTTTCAAATTCGAAAAGTTTTCAGATTCTAATAGTTTTCAAATTCAAATAGTTTTCCAACTTCCAAAGAGAATAAAAAAGAATGGAAAATAAAGAAATGGAATAGAAAAAATAGAATAGAAAATAATATAAACGAAAATAAAAGATTAGGGTAAAACAGAACAAAATAGAATGGTAAATAAAAGAACAGACTAGAATAGAATAGAAATGAATAGAATAAAAAAAGAATAGCATAAAAATAGAAAGAATATAACCATCTTCTAAAATTCAAATAAAAAAGAATAGAATAGAAAAGAACATAAAATAGTGTAGAAAAAAACAACAGAATAGAATAGAGAATATAACCATCTTCCTATTCTAATCTATTCCTTTCTATTCTATTCAAATAGATTCTATTTGAAGGGAAATGGTTATATTTTTTCTATTCTATTCTATTTTTTAATTCTATTCTTTTTCTATTTGTTTATTCTATTCTAGTCTATTATTTTCTATTCTATTATTTTATTTTCTATTCTGTTCTATTCTATCCTATCCTTTACTATTCTATTCAAATTTATTCTATTCCAAATTCGGATTTCGGAAGATGGTTATTTTATTTCTATTATATTCTGTTGTTTTTTTTCTATACTATTCAGTTATTTTCTATTCTATTCTAATCTATTCTTTTCTATTCAAATGGATTCTATTTGAATTTTGGAAACTGGTTATATTCTTTCTATTCTATTTTTTTAAATTCTATTCTTTTCCATTATATTATAGTCTATTCTATTCTTTTTTCTATTATATTCTTTTTTATACCTTTAACCACTATGTAACCACTATTCTTTTCTTTATGTATTCAAATTCTAATTTATTCTATTTGAAATTTGACTTTCAGAAGATGGTTATATTATTTTTACTTTATTCAATTTTTTATTTTATTCTATTCTATTATATTCTATTCTTTTATTTTCTGTTATATTCTTTTCTATTCCATTATATATTTTTTTCTCTTTTAATCCTTTATTTTCTATTCTATTTTATTCTCTTTGGAAATTGGAAAACTATTTGAAATCAAAGACATTAGAATTCGAAAACTTTTCAAATTCAAAAACTATTCAAATATAATTAGAAAACTATTCAAATTGATTTGAAAATTATTCGAACCGATTTGAATTCCATCCAAATTTTTTTTTTTCATTATTTCAGATTCGTTGAAATTCGGTTCTATTGTAATTCGGAAATTCAAATACATCTGATGCATACTAGCACATTATGACATTGCCTTGCAGGGACACTTTTTTTTTTCACCAGCTGTGGTTTACTACTGCTTTATCTTTTATCCTAGATAGCTTGAAAAAGCATATAATAGTTTTATCATTGCGCTAGCAAGGGGACTTTCGTGAACTTAAAGTTCAACACAGGCTACTTTTTAAATTAATTTCAATCCTACAATTTTGTCTTATAATTGCAGCATGTGAGCATTTTGTCTTTGATTTTATTTGCAATCAGAGCAGTTACTGGCTCTTCCTGTTCTAAGTGGCGTTAGACAATAGATATATATAATTACAGAGGAATAATTGCAATTTCCCATTGTACATTTAAAGGCTTTGAGGGATAGCATCTTGTGTCTAACAGCATGATCAAACAGTGCAATTATCCCCTTATAATTATATACCCTGCTATGATGCTCTGTGTACAACTTTTCCAGATTATGCAAACTCTGAAAAAGTATGCAAAATCAGAAAAGTATGACAAAGGAAGTTTTAAATCATTAAATCTTACTTTAAACATCTATATTGTGATGCTTATGGAATAAAGTTACATTAACCACTTCAGCCCCGGAAGGATTTACCCCCTTCCCGACCAGAGCACTTTTTGCGATATGGCACTGCATCGCTTTAACTGACAATTGCGTGGTCGTGCAACGTTGTACTCAAACAATTGCCGTCCTTTTTTCCCCAAAAATAGAGCTTTCTTTTGGTGGTATTTGATCACCTCTGCAATTTTTATTTTTTGCGCTATAAACAAAGAGCGACAATTTTGAAAAAAATGTGTTACTTTTTGCTATAATACATATCCCAAAAAAATATTTCAAAAACACAAATGTATTCATCAGTTTAGGCCGATATGTATTCTTCCTCATATTTTTGGTAAAAATTATTAAAAATATTGATTGTTTTGTGCAAAAGTTATAGCGTCTACAAACCATGAGAATTGATTTATGGCGTTTTTATTTATTTTTACTAGTAATGTTGGCGATCTTTAATTTTTAGCGGGACTGCGACATTGCGGCGGACATGTGGGACACTTTTGACGCTTTATTGGGACCAATGACATTTATACAGCGATCAGAGCTTTAACAACCACTTCAGCCCTGGAAGGATTTCCCATGTTAGGGCCAGAGCACTTTTTTCAATTTGACACTGCGCTGCTTTAACTGGTAATTGCGCGGTCATGCAATGCTGTACCCAAATAAAATGTGCGTCCTTTTTTCCCCACAAATAGAGCTTTTTTTGGTGTTATTTGTTCACCTCTCCGCTTTTTATTTTTTGCGATATAAACTAAAAAGTACAAAAATTTTGAAAAAAATGATATTTTATACTTTTTGTTATTAGAAAAATACAGTAAACTAAATTAGCCAAACATTTTTGCCGAAATGCATTCAGCCACATGTCTTGGGTAAAAAAAAGTCAATAAGCGTATATTTATTGGTTTGCGCAAATGTTATAGCGTCTTCAAACTAGGGTACATTTCCCGGAATGTACGCAACTTTTATTTTATGACTGAATATCTTATTTCTTGAGGTGCTATAATGGAAGGGCAGTACAACCCCCCCCCATTATAGCACCTCAAGAAATAA
>BLSH010521002.1:1061391-1072225 GCA_018402905.1 Glandirana rugosa
AATTTCGGCCTAAACCTATGTTTTTCTAAAGGGTTCGAAATTTAGGGTTAGTGCTCCTTGGGATTTAAAGCTTGGGAAATCTTTTTGTATCCAAATCCGGCTTTAAACTTCTACACAACAGTATCTCGGACCTGCCTGGTGTGTTCCTTGTTCTTCATGATGCTCTCTGCGCTTTAAATGGTCCTCTGAGACTATCACAGTGCAGGTGCATTTATACGGAGACTTGATTACACACAGGTGGATTCTATTTATCATCATTAGTCATTGAGGTCAACATTGGATCATTCAGAGATCCTCACTGAACTTCTGGAGAGAGTTTGCTGCACTGAAAGTAAAGGGGCTGAATAATTTTGCACGCCCAATTTTTCAGCTTTTTATTTGTTGAAAAAGTTTGAAATATCCAATAAATTTCATTCCACTTCATGATTGTGTCCCACTTGTTGTTGATTCTTCACAAAAAATGACAGTTTTATATCTTTATGTTTGAAGCCTGAAATGTGGCAAATGGTCGCAAAGTTCAAGGGGGCCGAATACTTTCGCAAGGCACTGTATGTGTATTGCGTTTTGTAAGTGTCAGTGATCTATTGGATACTGCACTTGGGTGGGCTGAGCTGGGCGGAGGGGGCTAAACGCAGGTGCTAGCAAGTATCTGGGCTGATCCCGCTAACGCTGCATTTTTTAGAACACTAATCTAGTGGGGGCACTAATCTAGATCTGATCAGATCAGACATTGATCTTTTCAGATAAAATATACTACTAACTGACCTATCTAAGTGTATGTATGCGTGTCAGAGTACCTGTACTAATCTGACCCTGCCGGGGATGGACACTGACCCGAACACATGCTAAAACGTAACTGAGGTCACCGTCAGGCTATCATCAGTTAAAACCTATAAAAAGTATATAAAATAATACAAGGGGTAATTTAAGGGTAAAAAAAAACGATCTATCTAGCTAGCATCACCCCTGACACTTATACAGTGATCATAGGTGACAGGGGGCAATCAAGGGGTTAAAAACTTTATTAGCGGGAGTAAGGGGGGTATTTATACCATTCTAGGCCTACTACTACCTACTCTAACCCTGATTAGTGTCACAAGTGACACAAGTACAGGGATCAGTGAATGATCTGATCGCTGCACTCAGTGACACAGTAACAGGAGTGAAGGGGTTAACTGGGGGCGGGGGGAGATCAGGGGGTGGAAAGTGTGCCTTTGTGTACTGGTGTTAGTGTGGTGTTGGTGCACTCACGTTTAGATGTCCTCTCTTCTCTCTGCAACAGAAAAGGAAGCAGAGAGGGAGAGTGACATCACTTCCCCTGTCTGTGTTTACATTCTACAGATAGAGGAGGCATTCCATTCACTAGGACCAATCAGCAGGTATAGGCCAAAAATCATTGGTCTATTCCTGTAGATTGATCAGTCCTCTAGCGAATCGGACCATCATGCGCAGTACCCCCTAGGTGCACCCTTGAGTGCTGCTTATAGTTGGTGATTTGCAGGACGCTGCCACATTGCAGCAGAAAAAAGGCACGACGTGGTCCGGAACCGGTTAAATAGCCACTGATTACTGTATAAATGTCACTGGCAGGGAAGGGGTTAACACTAGGGGGTGATCAAAGGGTTAACTGTGTTCCCTGCTCCTGGCGTTTCTAACTGTGTGGGGGCTGGGATGACTGGGCGAGGAGAGTGATCGCTGCTCCCATATACTGGGAACATACGATCACTCTCCTCTCCCCTGTCAGAACGGGGATCTGCTTGTTTACATTCACGGATCCCCGTTCTGTCACTGCCAGAGAGCGATCGCAAGTGGCTGGTGGATATCGAGTCCACCCCACCCACTGATTGGCTCCCCCACTAGCACGCGGGTGCAATACTCGCTTCTGTGGCAGGAGGGCCATGTTGCCGCCGTCAATCCACGGCGGGAGGTTGGCAACTGGTTAACCACTTCCAATCCAGGCCAAGTTTGACACTTTACTCCTACGTGTGTATGTAAAATGATGATCATCATTTTTTTGCTAGAAAACTACTCAGAACCTCCAAAAATGATATATATATTTTTTAGCAGTGACCCTAGGGAATAAAATGGCGGTCATTGCAACTTTTTATGTCACACAGAATTTGCTCAGTGATTTTTCAAAAGCGTTTTTTTGGGGAAAAAAACAGTTTCATGAATTAAAAAAAAAAAACAATAAAGTTATCCAAATTTTTTTGTATAATGTGAAAGATGATGTTATGCCAAGTAAATAGATACCCAACATATCACGCTTTAAAATTGCGCACACTCGTGGAATGGCGCCAAACTTTGATACTTAAAAATCTCCATAGGTGACGCTTTAAAAATGTTTCTTATGATTGTTCTTACGGTGCACAGAATTGCCGGCTGAAATAAACGATATCTGGATGACAGCTGCAGGCATCATTTGAATATTCCCACTCTCCAGGACGTCATTAGAAGTGGAAGCAGTTAACCACAGCTGGTTGCATATTTTCAGGGGCGTTGTGTTCAGTGCTTACCTTTAATCCTTTAATATGGTGGCACAGTGGTGTAGTGGGTAGCACTTTCGCCTGGCAGTAAAAGGGCTGCTGGTTCGAATCCCAACCATGAAACTACCTGCCTGGAGTTTGCATGTTCTCCCTATGCCTGCGTGGGTTTCCTCCGGGTACTCAGGTTTCCTCCCACACTCCAAAGATAGGTTCATTGGTTACTATCTAAATTGGCCCTAGTATGTATAGTATTTGTATGTATGTGAGTTAGGGACCCTAGATTGTAAGCTCCTTGAGGGTAGGGTCTGATGTGAATGTGCAATGTATATGTAAAGCACTGTGTAAATTGACGGCGCTATATAAGTACCTGAAATAAATAAGTAATAAATAAATAATCCCCAATAATAATGTATATTTATACCCCGCAATACTACAATACCTCAATAATAACTGATATGACTCATGATCCACAAGTGGGCTGTTTAGATTCACATTAGACGTTTCACAATTTACGTGCATTGGAGGGAATTTACTAAAACTGGAGCAGATAGAATCTGAAGGAGCTGTGCATAGTAGCTTTCAGGTGGATCGAAAACTCACTCCTCCCACCGCATACAATGGATTCATTGTTGTGACGTACAAGACGACAAGACTGAATACAGCTTCTGGAAGAAGGAGCAAACTATTCACACATTCAGAGATTGCAATCCCTTCAGCAGATAGAGAGTAGTGAAGAAGCATAAGCTTTTTTTTTTTATACGTGACCTTGTGCCATTGCAAGGTTTTTTTTTTACTGCTTTTATTTAAAAATCTTGAAGGTTGATGTACATTAGAGAATGCATCCTTGAAAGAGTAAAATATAACATTGGGTACAATAGGTCTATGATCGGGGATGGTGCCAGCAGTGACATTTAAATTGCACAGCATTATTAAGAATATTTTTCTAGCATACCATAATTTCCAAATCAATGACAAATGAAATAGTCTTATTCTGCCTATTTAGACTTTACTGTGCCAGCACCTTTTGGACCTCTTCACATTGCTCTGGTGCGCAGCAATACATTAACGCACGCACATTGATGTGCTGTATTCCAAGCATGAATGTTCAATGAGTTAAGGCAGCCTACTTATTTTGAATGAGCTGTCAGCACACCATAATGCAGCTTAAACGGGGCATGAACTTTTTTTAATGCACACCATCACAAAGCAACAAAGCTTCTCATGCTTGCATGTTGATATGTTTACAAGGTGAATTAGGTCCCCAATGAAAATGAAGGCAAAAGCAGCGCAGTTATGTAACTGCAATAGTCATGATTGATTTTGATATGACATATTTTGCCCATGTTTTATGCTTATTAGATGAATATATACTGTAGATATATTGGGTGGACCTGTAGTGGTATTATCGCCACTAATATTAACCACTTCAGCCCCAGAAGGATTTCCCCCTTTAGGACTAGAGCACTTTTTACGATTCGCCACTGTGTCAATTTAACTGACAATTGCGCATTCTTGCAGCGTTGTACCCAAACAAAATTTGCTTCCTTTTTTTCCCCCAAATAAAGCTTTCTTTTGGTGGTATTTGATCACCTCTGTGTCATTTCTGATCGCCGCTATAAACAAAAAAATAGCGACAATTTTTCTTACTTTTTGCTAAAATACAAATCCCAAAAAAAATATAAAAAGACATTTTTTTGATCGGTTTTGGTCGATTTATATTCTTCCTCATATTTTTGGTTAAAAAAAAATCGCAATCAGCGTTTATTGATTGAATTGGTTTGCACAAAAGTTGCCGCGTTTACGAAAGATGAGAATTCATTTATGGGGTTTATATTTTTATTTTTTTACTAGTAATGGCGGTGATCTGCGATTTTTAGCGGTACAGCGATATTGCGACGGATATGTCGGACCATTTTGACACTTTTTTGGGACCATTGGCATTTATACAGCGATCAGTGCTATGAAAATGCACTGATTACTGTGTAAATGCCATTGGCAGTGAAGGGGTTAACCTGGAGGGCACACTCTAAGGGTTAACTGTGTTCCCTCAGTGTGTTCTAACTGTATGGGGGCTGGGCTGGCAGGGGGAGGGATCACGGCTTACATATACAGGAAACTTGTGATCGCATCTCCTCCCCCTCTGTCAGAACGGAGATCCGTGTTTACATACACGGACCTCCATTCTCTCACTGCCGGGGAGCCATCGCGGGTAGCTGGCAGAGATCGAGTCCGCCCTACCCGCTCCCTGGCCCCCTTGGAACACAGTGAGCGTGCGAACGCGCCTCCGGCGGGGCACGCGCTCACAATGCTAGTTATCGCGGCTGCCGTCAGGTGATGGTGATTTGCGATAACGAGCCACTTTGCCGCCGTCAAGCCGTGGTGGACGGTCGGCAAGAGGTTAAAGTAGAACTATAGGCAAAACTTTTTTTTTTTTTTATTTTGGATAGAGCAAGGAGGGATTTTATCCTCTGTCAGAGTTTTTTTGGCCATATATGTCCCATTACGGAGATTTCCCCTCACTTCATGTCCCATAGCCAAAGAGGAAGTGAGAGGAAATCCCTGCAAATTGAATTCCTTAGGGACCCCCCAGGTCACCAGAAAAAAACAAATAATAATAAATAAAAAAATAAATCTATCCCCTATTTTATAGACGCAAAAACTTTTTCGCAAACCAATTAATATACACCTATTGCAATTTTTACCAAAAATATGTAGAAGGATATAATAGATCGGCCTAAACTAATGAATAAATTTGCTGTATATTTTTTATTGGATATGTATTATAGCAGAAAGTAAAAAAAATTTTTTTTTTCAAAATTGTCACTCTTTTTTTGTTTATAGTGCAAAAAATAAAAACCGCAGAGGTGATCAAATAGCACCAAAAGAAAGCTATATTTGTGGGAAAAAAAGGACATTAATTTTGTTTGGGTACAGCATTGTGCGACCGCGCAATTGTCGGTTAAAGCGGCGCAGTGCCGTATTTGCAAAAAATGGCCTGGTCAGGAAGTGGGTAAATCCTTCCAGGGCTGAAGTAGTTAAAGCGGAGTTCCACTCAAAAGTGGAACTTCCACTTTAAGGGAAGGTGACCCCCCCCCCCCCCCCCGACATGCCAACTGGCATGTAATTTTTTTGGGGGGGCAGCGGGGACCCTGTTTTGACAGGGTCCCAGCTGCACTTCCTGTCCTGGCACCGCGGAGCCGGAAGGAAGTTCACCTCCCCCCCCTGCCACCCGGCGATCTTCTGGGACACATCACAGGTCCCAGAAGATACGCTGGGCATTCACAAAGCGCAGTGCAACATGTACATGCACAGTGCATGCCCGGCTTTGGAGCTAAAGCCAGGCTCCCACATTTGTGATGCCGGCGCCACTGAGGGGAGGGGGAGAAGAGGGAGGCTGCAGGCGGCTGCATTGCTGGAGCCTGGGACAGGTGAGTGTCTGATTATTATAAGTCAGCAGCTACACTTTTTGTAGCTGCTGACTTTTAATAGGGTGGAACTCTGCTTTAAGTATTAAAATATTAATGCTATTAAATATTAAGCTTATATAGCGCAGTGCAATTTCACTATATAACACACTGCTAAATCCGTGTTACAGCTGCTTTGGCAAACACATGTAGATGCTTAATCGGCTTTCAAAGTCAAAATATTCTGCGTCTAGTAAAAAGGTGTGGTAGAGAGAGATGCATTCTATCCAGCTATTAACCTAACATTTAAACAAAACTATGATTTAAGTGTTAAGAGAACAGTGACACAAAACAGGCTAAAGTCATTCACAATCAGGTGATTGCAATGCCTGGAGTAAATTTAAATTCTTTAGAACTCTCTGGTAGGTAAATTGCTTAACCACTTCCATACTGCCGCATTCAGAATGATGGCCGGGAAGTGCTTGAGTTATCCTGACTGGATGTCATATGACGTCCAGCAGGATAACATGTTGGTGCAAGCCCATCAGTCTGACCCCCCGCATAACTGAACTTGGTAAAGCACTTCCATCGGAAGCACTTTACCATGTTATCAGCCATGACCAATCACGGCTGGTCACAGTATAAACAGGAAGAGCCGTTTATCGGCTTCTCCTGTACTTGGATCTGCAGACCTGAGCAGTGGAGAGCCGATCGGCTGCTCTCCTGATGGGGGGGTCTGTGCTGATGGTTTATCAGCGCAGCCCCTCCCCCCGGATCGCCACCCTAGACCACCAGGGAACCTGCCCAGGGAGCCGATCAGGACCACCAGGGAGGCCACCAGGTAAGGGGCACAGTGCCCAATATGGATGGCACTCAGTGCCACCTTCAGATGCCACCCTAGACCATCAGGGAAATGGCCCCTATCAGTGCATCTGCCCACCAGTGCCCCTATCAGTGTGTACCAGTGCCACCTATCAGTGCCCACCAGTGCCGCGAAATGAGTGCCCATCAGTGCCGCTTATCAGTGTTCGTCAGTGCTGCATATCAGTGCCCGTCAGTGCTACATATTAGAGCGACCTATCAATGCCCACCAGTGCTGCTTATCAGTGCTGCCTATCAGTGCCAATCATTGCTGCATATAAGTGCCTCATCATCAGTGCCCGTCAGTGCCGCCTCATCAGTGCCAATCAGTACTACCTCATCAGTGCCCGTCAGTGTAGCCTCATCAGTGCCCATCAGTGATGGAGAAAATTTACTTATTTACAAAGTTTTGTGACAGAAACACAGAAAAACTTTTTTGTTTTTCAAAATTTTCAGTCTTATTTTATTTGTAGCGCAAAAATTAAAACCCCCAGAGGTGATCAAATACCACCAAAAGCTCTATTTGTGGAAACAAAATGATAAAAAATGTGTTTGGGTACAGCGTTGCATGACCGCGCACTTGGCATTCAAAGCGCAACAGCACTGAAAGCTGAAAATTGGTCTGGTAGGAAATTATTCTAAGTGCATGATATTGTGGCAAGTGGTTAAAGGGTAACTCCACTTTCTTGGGGAAAAAATAGAAATTGAATAAAAAATTATATAGCACATATAATTGCAAAACTAATCATATTGTAATTGAATGTTATTAAAAATGACCTTTCCTTTTCATTCTGCAGCCACTGTAAGTTCCTAAGAATGCATTGCAATATGGCTACCTGGAGTTGTTCTGTACACAGAGTGTGTACTGACCACTGCCCAGAAACATAATTTCCTGCTTGTGTGATTGGCTCACCAATGATACAAATCAGATTTCAGGCATCCCCTGCAGAAAAATTGTCATTTTTGGAGAGATACTGTTAATAGGAGCATGTCTAAAGGGATGAAGGCCCAGCTGCTTTCTTCATTAGTGCCCAGCAGGTGCACAGCTGAAAAATAATTATGAAACCACTCCCATTAGACCCACTCAGTACAGAGGCACAGACAAACACACAGGGATTTCTTCAGAATAAAAAGGTAGGAATCCACAACAAAGTTTGTTATAATCCTTGCAATGTACATAAATCACCCAGAGGGGAATGTTTTGTTCTCAACAAAAGTGGGGTTATGCTTTGATAAAGCTTCCTGCTCCATCTCTGCAGCTAGAGTTGCCACCTCATCCCTTTAAACCCGAACACATATGAATTACACAGGTTCTGAGGCTAATTTAATGCAGATGCAGTGCACCAAGTGAGTTTAACCGGTTCCACACCACGCGTTGTATATTTATGGCGGCAGTGTGGACGCTGAGCGCGAATCGCCGTAAAAAGGCGGCGATTCGCACAGGCGCAGCTAGGGGGCGATCACGCGCCGGCGCGCTCTCGTGTCCGACACACTCCAGAGCAGTGTGCCCGCGGCTCAGGCGGACCCGATGTCTGCCAGCGAGCCGCGATGAGCTGCTACAGCCAAAGAGCGGGGAACCGCCGATGTAAACACCGCGGTTCCCTGCTCTTTCAATGGTGACATAGGAGATCTGCTGATCCATGTTAGCCCAGCCCCCCCACAGTTAGAACACGCCCAGGGAATACAGTTAACCCCTAGATCTCCCCCTGCAGGTTAACCCCCTTCACTGCCAATGACATTTACACAGTAGTCAGTGGATATTTAAATTTCTGATAGCTGTATAAATGTCATTGGTCCCAAAAAAGTGTCAAAAATGTCCGACATGTCTGCTGTAATATCGCAGTACCGCTAAAAATCGCAGATCGCGGCCATTACTAGTAAAAAATAAAAAAAATAATAAAAACCCCAGAAATGAATTCTCATCATCCGTAAACGCGGCCACTTTTACGCAAACCAATCAATAAATGCCGATTACGATTTTTTTTACCAAAAATATGAGGAAGAATATAAATCGGCCAAAACTGATGAAAAAAAAACATTTTTTATATTTTTTTTTTTTTGGATTTGAGTTTTAGCAAAAAGTAAGAAATATTGTTTTTTTTTGCAAAATTGTTGCTCTTTCTTTGTTTATAGCGGCGTCAGAAATGACGCAGCGGTGATCAAATACCACCAAAAGCAAGCTCTATTTGTGGGAAAAAAGCACGCAAATTTTGTTTGGGTACAACGTCGCACGACCGCGCAATTGTCAGTTAAAGTGAGGTGACAACCCTATCTGTAACCCTAACGATTATATTTTGGTTTCCCTTTTTGACAGGTAAGATATTCTGCCCCTACCTCTGAATTCATTATGAACAAATGTCATGGAAATTTTTGGCCATGCAATATTCCTATCTATCCTTATATGTGATTACCATATATTTTCTTCTGTTTCACATACACAGTTAGTAAGTACATTGCTATAAACACAGTTGTTTAACCACTTCCCCACTGGTGACTTTCACCCCCTTCTTGTACAATACATTTAATACAAGCGTTTAACAACATGTATACATCAGCGATTTTTTTTTTTTTGTACAATACATTTTTATTAATTTTTTGAAGTATATTTTTCACCCCCTTCTTACCCAGGCCAATTTTCAGCTTTCAGAGTTGTCGCACTTTGAATGACAATTGCGCTGGGATGCAACACTGTACCCATATGACATTTTTATCCTTTTGTTTTTTTGCACAAATAGAGCTTTCTTTTGGTGGTATTTAATTTTTTTTGCAAAACTAAAAAGGACTGAAAATGTTGAAAAATAAGTGCTTTTTTTGTTTCGGTTATAACATTTTTCAAATAAAGAATCTGTCTTCATAAATTTAGTCCAAACTGTATTCTGCTACATTGGTGAAAATAACTCAATAACTTTTTTTTTCATTTTAACCACTTGCCGACCGTGTAATCTATATACACGGCCGCAAGTGGGATCCATTATTCTGGGAGGGCGTACTATTACGTCCTCCCAGAATCGCGCTCCTGGGAGCATCCGTGACCGCCGGGTCCATGAGACCCGGCGCATCACGGATCACGGTAAATGGCCGCTTGCAGCGGCCGTTTACCACGTGATCGCGCCGTCAAATGACGGAGCATTACATGTAAACAAGCCGGCGGAAGTGCCGGCTTGTCTCTCCCCTCTCCACACCGATCGCTGCAATGTGACAGGAGAGGGGGGAGAGAGGAGATGCAGTGGTGCTGTGGGCAGGATCTGAAGTGCCCACAGCACCGCTATGTGCAAGGCAGGGACCCCCATCCATCCATCCAGCTTCACCCATGCAGCGTCATCCATGCAGTCTCATCCATGCACCCTCATCCATGCTCACCCATCTGTGCCCACCTATCCATGCCCACCCATCCGTCACCCATGCATCCGTGCTCACCCATCCGTGCCCACCCATCCGTCACCCATACATCTGTGCTCACCCATCCGTCACCCATGCATCCGTGCTCACCCATCCGTGTCCACCCATCCATCCGTGCTCACCCATCTGTCACCCATGCATCTGTGCTCACTCATCCGTCACCCATCTGTGCCCACCCATCCTTCACCCATGCATCTGTGCTCACCCATCCGTCACCCATGCATCCGTGCTCACGCATCCGTGCTCACTCATCCGTCACCCATGCATCCGCCCTACCCATCCGTCACACATGCATCCATGCCCACCCATCCATGCTCACCCATCCGTACTCACCCATTCGCCACCCATGCATCCGCGCTCACTCATCCGTCACCCATGCTCACCCATCCGTGCTCACTCATCTGTCACCCATGCATCCATGCTCACCCATCCGTGCTCACTTATCCGTCACCCATGCATCCATGCTCACCCATCTGTGCTCACTCATCCATCACCCACGCACCGTTCTCACCCATCCAGCCATGCTCACCCATGCATCCGTGCTCACCAATCCAATCGTGCTCACCCATGCAGCCTCATCCGTGCTCACCCATCCAGTCTCATCCGTGTTCACCCATGCATCCGTGCTCACCCATGCATCCGTGCTCACCCATGCATCCGTGCTCACCCATACCCACTCGTGCT
>BLSH010521002.1:1072587-1087976 GCA_018402905.1 Glandirana rugosa
ACGTACCCACTTGTGCCTACGTACCTGCTCACCCATGCATCCGTGCTCACCAATCCAATCGTGCTCACCCATGCAGCCTCATCCGTGCTCACCCATCCAGTCTCATCCGTGTTCACCCATGCATCCGTGTTCACCCATGCATCCGTGCTCACCCATCCATCCGTGCTCACCCTTGCATCCGTGCTCACCCATCCATCCATGCTCACCCATGCATTCAGCCTCACCAATGCATTCGTGCTCACCCATGCATTCGTGCTCAGCCATGCATCCGTGCTCACCCATGCATGCATGCTCACCCATGCATCCGTGCTCTGCCAGCTATCTGTGCTCACCCATGCATCCGTGTTTACCCATCCAGCCATGCTCACCCAGGCATCCATGCTCACCAATCCAGTCATGCTCACCCATGCAGCCTCATCCATGCTCACCAATTCAGCCGTGCTCACCCATCCAGCCTCATCCGTGTTCACCCATGCATCTATGCTCCGCCATCCATCCGTGCTCAGCCATCCATCTGTACTCACCCATGCATGTGTGCTCACCCATGCATGCATGCTCACCAATGCATCCATGCTCACCCATCCATCCGTGCTCAGTCATCCCCATCTACGGCTTATTCACCCCCATTTGTGCTCATTTATGCCTCATTCATGCTCATCCATACCACATCAGTTCTCATCCATGCCACATCCATGCCACTACAGTACCCATCCGTGCCACTACAGCGCCCATCAGTGCCACCACAGTGCCTCACAATAATGTAATAGGTAGTAAAATTATATTTGAAATTTATGCCCCTAGAACACCTGATGGTGCACCCTGCATGTTGGGCCTCTGTATGTGGCCAGGCTGTGTAAAAGTGTCACACATGTGGTATCACCATACTCGTGACAAGTAGCAGAATATATTTTAGGGTGAAATGTTTTCTAGGTACATGATGTGTGTTAGAAATATTGTATAAATGGACAACCTTGTGTAAAACAAAAATGCATTTTCATTTTCTTTCCACATTTTCCAAAAACTTGTGGAAAAAATGAACCGTTCAAAAGACTGATTATGCCTCATATATTATACGTTGGGCTGTTTACTTTCAAAAATGGGGTCATTTTTTGGGCGTTTCCATTGCCCTGGTACTCCAGGACCTTCAAAAGTGCCAGAGGTAGTCAGGAAATTATATGTGTAATTTATGTCCTTAGAACGCCTGATGGTGCTGCCTGCATATTGGGCCTCTGTATGTGGCCAGGCTGTGTAAAAGTCTCACACATGTGGTATCGCCATACTCAGGAGGAGTAGCAGAATGTGTTTTGGGGTGTAATTGGTGGTATGCATATGCTGGGTGTGAGAAATAATCTGTTAATATGACAATTTTGTGAAAAGAAAACTGAAAGAAAAAAATCTTCATTTTGCAAAGACTTGTGGGAAAAAATGACAACTTCAAAAAATTTGCCATGCCTCTTACTAAATACGTTGGACTGTCTACTTTCCAAAAAGGGGGTATTTGTACTTTTCTGTCTTGTTAGGGCCTCAAGAAATGAGATAGGCCATCAGTGCATCAGGTGTGATCAATTTTCAGTGATTGGCACCATAGATTGTAGACTCTAGAACTTTCACAAAGACCAAATAATATCCACTAATTTGGGTTATTTTTACCAAAGATATATAGCAGTATAAATGTTGGCCAAAATTTATGAAGAAAAATTACTAATTTGCAAAATGTTATAACAGAAATAAAGAAAAATGCAATTTTTTACAAAATTTTTGGTCTTTTTCCATTTATTGCTCAAAAAATAAACACCCCAAAGGTGATTAAATACCACCAAAAGAAAGCTGTATTTGTGTGAAAAAGGACAAAAATTTCATATGGGTACAGTGTAGTATGACTGAGTTATTAGGAAGGGGGTGTAAGTGCCCAGTGGTCAAGTGGTTAACCCACTGGGACCAGAGCAATACAGTGTTACCATAGTAACATTGTACTACTCTGGGGAAGTGATCAGGATTTTTCTTTTTTTTTTTACACATTATGATTGCTTATACCTACGAATTTCACTGGGATAAGCAACCATTTTTACTAAATTAAATTGATTCATTTAATGTATATTCTTGTGATTAACTGTGATTGGCCACAGCTAATCACATGGTACAGATGGGCTGTAATTAGCCCTGTCTGTACCATGTGATCACTTTGACAAATCACAACTAGCAACACAATTGTACACAATGAATGGCATACATGGTTTACAATGGTCATGTAAACTGCTGCGATTGGTCACAGTGATCACAAGGTACCAGCAGAGGCCCGGTACAGTGATCTGTGATAGATCAAGCGCAGCGTGGCCCATGGGGCGCAGTTCAGGAGGATGTCATATGATGTCCACCCAGAATGACGAAGGTGGTTAAAATTGGGCTTCTCAATACTGAATTTGCAAAGCATGAAGGCAAACAAAATAGTTATATGGACTATTTAAAAAGAAAAAAACTTTACAATTAGCTTGTCTCAAAAACTCTGGTATAGACTGGCCTGGGAAAAGGATTTGGAGATTGAGATCACAAATGAAGATTGGAATGGGTGGACCTCTAGAATACATAACGGCATTTTGAAAGTTCAACTAATCAAAGCTAATTCGAAGTTTCTGTCATGTTGGTATCTAGTCTCAGCCAGGCTTTCTAAAATGTATCCTGAGGTATCTTTGTCATGCTTCCGAGGCTGAGGCCAGGCGGGAACGATGTTCCACACCTGGTGGACTTGTCCCAAGGTTAGGCGTTGTTCGGTGAGAGTGCACAATTTAATATCTTCAGTAACAATGATCAATATTCCTAAAAAAAAGCACAAGTAGTCCTTTTAAATTAATCTGTTGATGAGATTTCCAAACATATGCCAATAAGCAAGACTGAAGTCATGCTTATTGGCACCCCCCATCAATTATGTAAGGCCAGTCCTAATAGCTTATCTATAGATGGCACTGTACTTGAGCTTCAGTCTAAATTGAAAAATCTAGGGGTGATATTTGATGCTAGTTTAACCTTTGAGCCACATTTACAAAATGTTACCAGAACATCTTTTTTCCACTTGAGAAACATTGCTGGGCTGCGTCCTATGCTATCATACACTGTAGCTGAAAAACTGATCCATATATTTGTGTTCTCCTGACTTGACTACTGCAATGTTCTACTTGCTGATCTACCTAAATCCATTATAAATTGACTTCAATATGTTCAAAATTCTGCACCCAGAATCCTGACTAGGTCTGGTACAAATTATCATATTACCCCTATCCTGGAGTCTTTGCACTGGCTACCTGTCAGATTTTGCATAGCCTTTAAGATCCTCTTGCTCACCTACAAGGCTCTTCATGGCTTAGCACCCCATTATCTCTCTGAACTTTTTTCAACTTACTCCCCCCCTCATAACCTCCGCTCCTCAAATTCTGGTTTACTGTGTGTCTCCCCTACTCACCTACACTCAATGGGGGACAGAGCCTTCTTCTGATATGCTCCAAAACTCTGGAATTCACTTCCTAAGAATGTCAGAGAGTCATCTTCTCTAAACTCATTCAAATCAAATCTAAAAACTTTTTTCTTTAGACAAGCTTTCACTTAATTGTCCCTTTTTCCCTTATGTTATGTTATCCTGTGTATTTCTGTGAAATCCTGTGTATTTCTTGTGTTTTCCTTGTAAATCGCTTTGAGAAGCCACCTTTAAAGGCGCTATATAAAATAAAGTTTTTATTATTATTATTATTATATGCAAACTCTTAACTTCTATATGTTTTGGTGGTTAAGTATCTATTGCCACTGCTTGGAACATTCCTGTGTTTGCCATATCTGTAATGAGGCACAAACTTACCAGGATGATGTTAAATGAAAAATTGGGGATAAACAAGCCAAATTTGAAAAAGTTTTGGATTCCTGGCTATGCCACGTACAATCTCTATCTTAACATATGCAGGTCAGTGTGTGGGGAGTGTGGGATTTTGATTGGGTATTCTGCCCCCTTTCCTTTTTCCCTACTAATCCTTTTCTTGTCTTCATACCCTTTTTGATATCATATAGCTCACTTTTGCTATGTTCTTTATGGCTGTTAACCTCAGCATGCTCAGTACATGGGTTATTGATCTTATGGGGGGGTGGATAGTAGTCTCTCCCTCCAGTCACCTTTCTTTGTTTCTTCATGATCAATATGTACTATTTATGGGAATATCCCTACTCTAAGACTGCCTGGACTCTCCAGGTTGGTTATCTCATGGAACTCATGTGCCTTATCTGTATATCCTGTATATGGATTATATTGTGCAGCCAAGTGGACATTTTGTAAAACAGACATACATTTTCTGTCTGTTTGTTCTTTCTGTACAAAACCCAATAAAAATGATGGAAAAGAAAAAAGTAAAAAAAAACAGTCACAATATAAGCAGATTTTTTTTATTTATTATAAGGCTGGGTACACACAGGCTGAAAATCAGCCGAAAACTGTAGGTTCGGCAGGAAGTGGACAACTTTTGGCCCATGTGTATAGCTCCCTGCCTGACAGAAGCCTGTCTCATGACCAACTTCTGTTGAACGAGCATAATGGAAAACCAGCATCCAATCAACCATTGGTTGCGAGCACTGATCAGTGTGTTCTGGCAACAGCTCAGCATAAGAGATCGGTGCACTAACAATTAAGTTGTTGTTCATTAAAGGCTAAGTTTACTTTTTTTTTTCTAAATTCCAGCTCCCCTATGTACCACTATAGCATTAATGTACTTATTTTGCAAAAATAAAACAGCTTTCCATTAATTCTACACAGCCTTACCTTACTCTCTTCATGGCGGTTTAAAAACACTGCTCGATTACTTCTGCTTACTACTGATTACTTACTTCCTGGACAGACTTTAGGTCATGACTCAGGAAGGAGTTGACCAACTGATCTCATTAGAATAACAAAAAGGAGGATTGGGTAGGACTTTAAATGCATCAAAAAGACATTTGGATATGCATAAAAAAAACCTTTATTACAAATGGTTAAAAATCCATTAAGACAGGCACAACAAAGTGCACAGAAAGTAACATAATAAAACATATATATCATGAAGTAATGTATACAGAATCACAACATAACTCCAACGTTTCAACTATCCAAAGTCTTCTTCGGGGAGTTTACTTAGTTGAAGAAAGTACATTAACTCAAACATATGTTGAAAACAATCCATGCACCTGATATCCAGTCCATCCCCAAGGAAACATGGGGCAGGGGAGACCACTCAAAGGAAGGTGGAACAATTCCTCAATGCAATATAGACTAAGTACAGCCCAGGGTGAACCCACAGCGTCCCTATGCAGCAAAGGAGGGAAGGAGGGGGGAAAAGAAGGAGACCATCCCCCAGGAGGCCATCATGGGAGTTGTATAGTGGGTTTAATGTATGGACAAGGTGTGTATGAGCCACAGATTTGTAGATGCCATCCAATATTTGGCAAGATGGTATAGACAATCCCTCTCAATATTCCCTATAGATGCTCATGCAGCCACGAGTTGTTGGTATAAAAAGGCAGTTGAACACTACACTGTGTGGCAGACTGGTTATCAGCTGACTAGCTCTCAGGTGCATGGCTTGTCCATACATTAGACCCACTATACAACTGCCATGGTGGCCTTCTGGGGATGGTCTCCTTTTTATCCCCCCTCCTTCCCTCCATGTGCTGCTGCATGGGGACGCTGTGGCTTCACCCTGGGCTGTACTTAGTCTATATTGCATTGAGGAATTGTCCCACCTTCCTTTGAGTGGTCTCCTCTGCCCATTGTTTCCCTTGGGATGGTATGGCTATCAGGTGCATGGTTTGTTTTCAACATATATTTGAGTTAACATACTTTCGTCAACTAAGAAAAACTCCATGAAGAAGACTTTGGACCTAATGTCTGTCCAGGAAATAAGGCAGGAGTAATAGAGCAGTGTTTTTAACCGGTTCCCAAGGGGCTCGCGTACTTTTACTGCTGCGGAGTGGCAGCGTCCCGCGAATCCCTGTCTTTAAATGGCGGCGCGCTCTTGTGCCCGCCGCACTCTGCAGGAGTGTTCCCGCAGCTCAGGTGGACCTGATTTCCGCCGACTAGCTACGATTGCTTCCCACAGAAGAAAACCACCAAAGTAAACCCTGCACTGTCAGGCAGCATCTAAGAGATCTACTGATCCCTGTCACTGGGATCAGTTAGATCTCTTATGCCCCTGACAGCCCAGCCCCCTCACAGTTAGAACACGCCTAGGGAACACAGTTAACCCGTAGAGCGCCCCCCCCAGGTTAACCCCTTCACTGTCAATGACATTTACACAGTAATCAGTGGATATTTAAATTTCTGATCACTGTATAAATGTCATTGGTCCCAAAAAAGAATCAAAAACGTCCGACATGTCTGCTCCAATATCAAAGTCCCGATAAAAATCACAGATCGCCGCCATTACTAGTAAAAAAAAAATTGTGAAAACGCCAGAAATTAATTCTCATTGTTTGTAAATGCGCCAACTTTTGCGCAAACCAATCAATAAATGCCGATTGCAAATTTTTTTTACCACAAATATGAGGAAGAATATAAATCGGCCAAAAGCGATGAATACATTTGTTTTTTTATATATTTTTTTTTTTTGGATTTGTATTTTAGCAAAAAGTAAGGAATATTTTTTCTTTTGCAAAATTGTCACTCTTTTTTTGTTTATAGTGGTGATCAGAAATGACCTAGAGGTGATCAAATACCACCAAAAGAAAACTCTAGTTGTGGGAAAAAAAAGACACCAATTTGGTTTGGGTACAACGTTGCACGACCGCGCAATTGTCAGTTAACCACTTTAGGACCAGAGCACTTTTTGCGATTCGGCGCTGCGTCGCTTTAACTGACAATTGCGCGGTCGTGCGCCGTTGCACCCAAACAAAATTTGCGTCCTTTTTTCCCCACAAATAGAGCTTTCTTTTGGTGGTATTTTATCGCCTCTGCGTCATTTCTGATCGCCGCTATAAACAAAAGAAGAGCGACCATTTTGCAAAAAAACACAAATTTCTTACTTTTTGCTAAAATTCTAATCAAAAAAAAAAAATATAAAAAAACATTTTTTTCACCGCTTTTGGCCGATTTATATAATTCCTCATATTTGTGATTAAAAAAAATCGAAATCGGTGTTTATTGATTGGTTTGCGCAAAAGTGGCCGCGTTTACGGATGATGAGAATTCATTTTTGGGGTTTTTATTTTTTTTTTATTTTTTACTAGTAATGGCGGCGATCTGCGATTTTTAGCGGTACTGCGATATTGCAGCGGACATGTCGGAAATTTTTGACACTTTTTTGGGACCAATGACATTTATTCAGCGATCAGAAATTTAAATGTCCACTGATTACTGTATAAATGTAATTGGCAGTGAAGGGGTTAACCTGCAGGGGGAGAGCTAGGGGTTAACTGTGTTCCCTGGGTGTGCTCTTACTGTGGGGGGGGGGGTTGGGCTAACATGGGCATGAGAGATCTAACTGATCCCAGTGACAGGGATCAGTAGATCTCTCATGCCCCTACCAACAGAGCGGGGAACCGACGTGTTTACATCGGCGGTTCCCCGTTGTTTCCCTGTGGCCGCTCATCGCGGCTCGCTGGTGGACATCGGGTCCGTCCGAGCCGCGGGCACACTCCTCTGGAGTGCAGCGGGCCCCCTAGTGGCTGTTCGCATAGAGCCGCCTTTTTACGGCGATTCGCGCTCAGCATCCCGACTGCCGCCGTGAAAACAAAGCGCGCGGTCGGGAAGTGGTTAAAGTGACGCAATGCCTAATCGCAAAAAGTGCTCTGGTCCTAACATGGGCAATCCTTCTGGGGCTGAAGTGGTTAAACAGCTTTGAAGACAGTGAGGTAAGCGTGTGTAGAATAAATGGAAAGCCGTTTTATTTTTGCAAAAGTACATTAATGCTCTATTGGCATATTGGGGAGCTGGAATTTAAGGGGAAAAAAAGGTGAACTTAGCATTTAAGCCCGCTAGGTTGAAAAAAAAAAAAAAGACTTTGCTTAAAAATTTGCTTTATACACCCCATCCATTAATTTCAAAGTCATTTTCATTCAGTATGGGGCGAACAAGCATCAAAAACAGTTATAAATAACAGTCTTTATCCGTTGCTAGTTACATTTTTTTTCCTCTATGGATGAACATAATAGAGTTTTTTTAACTCAACTATGTAGCTATGTAATATAATTTCTCTTTGTAATAAGTTCACTGTGTGTCTAGGTCTGGTTGTATTTGCAAAGAAATGCCCTGGAGAAGTGTCTGAGCCAATATGTCAAGCTTTGATATGATGGCCACTGAACAAGCTACTATGATGAGCTATAAAGACTGATATTGAAGACATTTTCTACTTTGAAGTAGTATGTTATTCAGTTCTCTTTTACTCCTATTTGTTATTGAATAGAAACAAAAAACCCAAAGATTATATCTTGATACAGGTTGGTTGTTTATGTCAAGATCGATGTACATTATATTACAGTGGTTTAACAGAACTGAATCATGCTGTACTAGGTACCCATAAATAGAGATATTGGGATAGATTTACTAAAGGCAAATAGGCTGTTCACTTTGCAAGGGAAACCATAAAAACGATAATATCCATCATATAGAAATGTAGTGCTACAACCCACGGACTCTATATAGGGTATAGGGATTGTTTACCTGTGCCAAGACCAAAGTCAGGCATGCAACTAAACGTACATACAAATACAGAAAGGTTGGCACCAATGCTTATAAAATAGTCTTTATTGGGAACAAGTTGCAGCTACGACTAAGACCCGTAAGGGGAGAAACACATCAGTATCTTCTGGTATTGGATCCCCCTTGCAGCTAAAAGTTTCGCAATAAAGCAATAAAGGAGATATTATAGGCAATTAACACCTAGGTGCTGACCTTTCTCTATTTGGATAAAAATGTAAACACTTCTAAAGCATAAGTGCTTTCCCAGCACTATGGGCTAAATTGCTCAAACAATTATAGTTGAAGTGCACCATCTGCTCCAGAGTTTCCTCCTTCGTATGCCTCCACCTCCTCTGCATGAAATGATGCCATCATATATACACTCTTCACAGCACGTTTCATCACTTGGACATTGATGTTGCTTATTCACCTTCTTTTTATGGTTTTGATTAATGAAATATACTGAACTTTGATTTTCCCTTTTTTAGCCTCATATAATCTGTGTGCAAGAATTCTAGAATGGAGAAACATCAGACTGGATATATTTATTAAAAAATCTAAATATGTTATATCCAACCGAGGTTGCACTTGGAGTGGTGGAGGAGTTTTGGGTCATTTGGAGGAGAAAAGAATGTTACATAGTTACATAGTAGTGGCTGAAAAAAGACAACAGTCCATCCAGTTCAACCTGTGTAGGTGTACGCTTGTCAGTACCCATATCCCTGTATGTTGTACTCACTGACATATACATCCAAGAGTTTTTTAAATATACCCATACTCCCCGCAGTCACTACCAGTTGTGGAAGAGAGTTCCACATCCTTATTGCCCTGACAGTGAAGAACCCCCTATGAATTTTAAGATTAAACCGCTTCTCTTCCAGTCTCAATGTATATTCCATTGTCCTCCTACATTCCCTGAGACTGAACAGTGTTTTTTTTATGCTTGGATCCCCATTAAGATATTTATAGATCACAATCATGTCCCCTGTCAAGCGTCGCCTCTCCAGAGAGAATAAGTTTAGCGCGTGCAGTCGTTCCTTGTAAGTAAGGTCTTCTACTCCCCTTATCAGTTTAGTTGTCCTCCTTTGGACTCTCTCCAGTTCCAGTACATCCTTTCTGAGGACCGGGGACCAGAACTGGACAGAATACTCCAGATGTGACCTAACCAGGGTTTTATAAAGTGGCAGAATTATAGTTTTATCCCTGGAGCATATGCCTTTTTTTATGCATGCTAATATTCTACCTCCTCTGGTTGATGCAGCTTGACATTGCATGCTATTGCTGAGTCTGTCATCTACTAGGACCCCCAGATCCTTCTCCATTCTTGATTCCCCCAGAGGCTCTCCTCCTAGTGAGTACTTTGCATTTATATTTTTTGCCCCCAAGTGCATTACTTTACATTTCTCTACATTAAACCTCATTTGCCATTTGTCTGCCCACTCCGTTAATTTGTTCAGGTCATTCTGTAAAATGTCAATATCCTGTTGTGATGTTATTGCCCTGCTCATCTTTGTATCATCAGCAAAAACTAAGACTGAGCTATTAATCCCTTCCCCCAGATCATTGATGAATAAATTGAATAGAATTGGTCCCAAGACAGACCCTTGGGGTACCCCACTCGTCACTCCAGACCAGTCGAGTACATGTTATTAATCACCACCCTTTGGACACGCCCCTGTAACCAGTTCTTTACCCAAGAACAAACCTTATGGTCCATGCCTGCAGACCTCAGCTTGTAAATCAAGCTGTCAGGAATAGTCCCTCCAGCTGGTGGCGCTGTAGCTCAAGGGTCCATGGGCTGCAGTTCCGGTATCCACCAGCAGGTGTCAGTAAGGGCTCATCTGTTGATGACTCCTGGATCCATGGGCTGCAGTTCCGGTGTCCACCAGCGGGTGTCCTGTAGCAGTCAGAGGCTGAGCAGTTATAGTATCCACCAGCAGGGGCCTCCCAAGAGTCAGCAGGCTGTGGGAGTCAGCAACACATGGGTTCAGCTGGGAAGTGGCTATTTAAGACCACTTCCCTCTTCCCTTGCCGCGTCACTATTCAGTTCGCCTCACTGATGCCAGAGATCCTGCTTCAGCCTGCTCTGCTCTTGTCATATGCCTTGTACTGTCTCCTTGCCTTGTATCCTCCTTGATTCCCCGTATACCCTGCACCCTTGTCCAGAATTAGCTTTATGGCCCGTACACACGATCCGAAAATCGGACGAAAAATACCGCATATGATGCGATCGTACGATAATCGGATCGCTAGTACACAGCTTACAAGAGCCGATCATGACAGTTCATCAGATAATATTCGATTGGACATGCATGAAAATTTTGATCGCATGGTACCAGATCGTACGATTTTCATTTAACCAGTACAGTTGTCGTCCGAAAATACAATACAAATACACTACAACACATGACATCACTTCAGATTTTTTATTCTGTCGTACAAGAATTTTCGTGACTTTAGTACACTCTTCTGATTGGATCTGAGATTAGCATACAAAAAAAAACGGACCATTTGTTGTCCGATTTTCGGATCATGTGTATGGGGCATTAGTCTGCAGTGTAGGTTTTAGTGTTTTTTTCAGGTTTTGGTTTTTGTTTGCTGGGGTTTGTTTATGTTCACTGTTTGCTGTGTTTGTTTATTACTGTGCACTGTAAATAAATCTCACCTTTTTAAGTTATATACTTGTTTGGTCTCAGTTTCCTGGTGTAGCTACGTGTCTGGTCTGCCAAGCTGCTGAATCCTGACATAATAGTGAGCCCACTAACGACCAGATCAGCTACACTTGGAAACTGAGAGCCAGTTGCTTTGAGTTTTTTGCTTTTGCTTTGTCAGAATTCTTAGAGCAAAAGTGATTTGTCGTGTGCAGCTTGCAGCAGAAGACCAAGATTTTTGTCATTCGCTTTGGGAGGATCTCACTGAGGAGGCGCTGTTGGAAAGCATTTTAACAACACATGCCTTAGCCGTGGAGGGCAGATTCTCCCTTAGCAAAGTTCAACCCTTGATTCAAGTCTGTTCTGAGCTACTCTTTCAGTTTACTTCTCAGAGCCATGATGTGTTCACTCTTCCATTTACTTTGTACCAGGCTGGATTTTTGGGTTGGTTGCTAAAACATTGTACAGGTTCCTTTTATCAGCAGTATTCAGCCTATTCACATCAAGTACTATTGGATTGTATTGCTGCTGTGCACTCCTTAATTGAGCAATGTGAGCAAGGGAGAGACAAACGTACTTTAGTTCACCCTCTGCTACAAGCTTGGTCAGAGATCATAACCCCAGCTGCTACTGAGTGTTCCTTACCTTCTGCAGATCAGTACCTTGCCACACTTCCTCTGTATGCAATCTATTGGAGGCTCCCTCTGCAGTACCATTACCCATAGCAACATCTCAGGCCTCTTCCTGTACTTCTGCTACTCTTCCTTCTACTCTCCTCAATACTGTTACTCTTTTTCCATCAGCAGTACACTCTAGTCAGCACAATGCAGTTACCTGTAGGACTCCGGTATCTAAGCCCAAAAAGAAACAGGACTTTTTGCCTGCTGATGCAATCCAGTCCTCCTCCATGCTGATGACTGCTGCTGATGATATCCAGTCCCCCTCCATGCTGATGACTGCTACTGATGATATCCAGTCCCCCTCAATGCTGATGTTGTCGCCTGCCGATGGTGTCCCTGCCTCCTCCATGTTGCCAAATGTCCAAAACCAAACCAATACACCGCTCAGGCTGGAGAAGGCGAACCTGTTATGAACCCGGGGTGCCTGCAACGTTTCGCCACCGTAGGTCATGCATGAATGAAAACAGGTGCGCAGCACTCCACAGGTGAATTCTTCAGCTTGCAATTTATTGAAACGAAGGCATGTACAGGTAAGTACAAGCAGGCAGGCTACCTGCCTGCCTGTACTTACCTGTACATGCCTTTGTTTCAATAAATTGCAAGCTGAAGAATTCACCTGTGGAGTCCTGCTCACCTGTCTTCATTCATCCTCCATGTTGCCGCCTGCCGATGGTGTCCATGCCTCCTCCATATTGCCGCCTGCTGATGGTGTCCATGCCTCCTCCATGTTGCCGCCTGCCGATAGTGTCCATGCCCCCACCATGTTGCCGCCTGCCGATGGTGTCCGTGCTCTCTTCATGTTGCCACCTGCCGATGGTGTCCATGCCCCCTTCATGTTGCTGCCTGCCGATGGTGTCCATGCCCCCTTCATGTTACCGCCTGCCGTTGGTGTCCATGCCCCCTCCATGTTGCCACCTGCCGATGGTGTCCATGCCCCCTCCATGTTGCCACCTGCCGATGGTGTCCATGCCCCCTCCATGTTGCCGCCTGCCGATGGTGCCCATGCCCCTTCCATGTTGCCAATTGCCGATGGTGTCCATGCCTCCTCCATGTTGCCGTCTGCCTATGGGGTCCATGCTTCCTCCATGTTGCCGCCTGCCTATGGGGTCCATGCCTCCTCCATGCGGTCACCTGTTGTCAAGCCGGCCATGGGTGATCTGCAGCCTGCCACACAGCTGGACTATGCTGATTCCCAGGCTGTTGCCGCTCTGGACTATGATGATTTCTGGGCTGTTGCCCAGCTGGACTATGCTGATTCCCATGCTGTTGCCCCTCTGGACTATGCCAATTTGCTCCGGTCTGCCTCCTCCTGACACAAGTGTTTCTGGGGAACTGTGTCAAAAGCTTTTGCAAAATCTAGGTACACTACATCCACTGACCTCCCCCTATCTAGATGGCCGCTCATTTCCACGTAGAATGTTAGCAGGTTTGTCTGGCAGGAACGACCCCTCATAAACCCATGCTGATTACTGCTAATGATGTTACCTTCCTCAGTTAATTTTTGAATATAGTCTCTAATCATCCCCTCCAATAACTTACCCACTATTGATATTAGGCTGACTGGCCTGTAATTCCAAGGAATATGTCTCTGCCCTTTTTTAAATATTGGCACCACGTTGGCTTTCCTCCAATCCGCTGGTACCAATCCCATCATTATACTATCCACAAAGATTAGGAACAATAGCCTGGCTATAACCTGACTCTCGGGTGTAAGCCATCTGGTCCTGGTGATTTATTTATATTAAGTTTATCTAGTCTTTCTTTGACTCCGGCCTCTGTTAGCCACGAGGGTATGTCCTGTGCTGTGGCACTAACAGTATAGTTGCGGTCGGTGAACCCCTCCTTTCCCTGCGAGAAAAAAGGTTGTGCATGGATGCACTGCATTAAGTACTGATTTTGGACCCTTGCTGATTTTCATGCTGAGGGAAAAAAATACTTTGGAAACTGCATTGCACTTTTTAGCACAATTATAACCCTAAGCAACTGCTGTTTTTGCACATACTGTTTAAATACCGTATTTGCACAGAATTTTCTAGGTTTTTATAAATATTGCTACTTTTTGCACAAATTTATATGACATTTGCATACACGGAATAAATATATTTAAGATTGATTCATTTTATTTAATTTATTTTTTTAATACTTAGCACTGCTTTTAAGAGAGATATATATTTATATTACTATTGTATCACTGATTTTAGCAAAGACTTTTTTATTTACCTCAATAATAATAACCCACCGTTCAGTGTTTCAGTCTCTCTCAGTCGAGCTGGAACTTAGTGGAAACTGGTGCGGGGGGCCCCCCCTTTCCCAGATAGGGCCACTGTTAGAAATCATAGGACCCCGTTCAGCGGAAAACCCCCCCATCCCACCCCAGGCTGTCCCCTTGCTGACCAGGCTGACTGCCTGCTCAGTCAACCCCACCTGCTCCAACCATTACCATCCACACTATCCTGGATATACTCATCAGTAAAGCTCAGGGCAACTTTAGAGCAACGATGCTGCAAAACATACGTAATGGGCGCAGCAGGAAAAATAGGATCAAAGTATATTAAGGTGATTTTCCACAGGGGAGAGGAATAATCAAGGCTTAAAGGACCTTCTCTCCATCCTTGTAGGAGCTACATGTTTTTTAAGATGTGTGACACAACTTTAGGAAGGTGTTTCCATGCAGACACAATATAAAAAACGAAAAATTAATAAGCCACCAGCTAAAGACCTTATGGAGAAGGCTCTTGCTCTAATGTCTGAGAAGATGATGGATATAAAGCCTTTTAGATTCTGCCTGCCAGTCGAATTGAGAAGAACATACTTTTGTGACAGGCTACTGAAAAAATGGCACATTTTTGCTAGTTGCTTGTAATGTAATGATTAACCACTTCAATACCAGGCACTTAGAACACTTCCCGCTCAGACCAATTTTCAGCTTTCAGTGCTGTTGCGATTTGAATGAGAATTGCGCGGTCGTGCGACGCTGTACCCAAACAAAATTTTTATCATTTTGTTCCCACAAATAGAGCTTTTGTCGTGACTTTCGACTTTTAACCAGACTCGCCCTTCACAAGATTCACGGACCATAACTTCACCAATTAGTAATGTAATGTTCGTTGATCGTTTTTACACGGTAAAAAAGTCATCGGACAGTGTTTTCATACAAGAAGAGTTAAGCTGACCGTCCGTCTTAGATTTTCCGAAATATAGGTAGTAGAAGAGTCTGTAATCTCGTTCTCGGAAGAGGTATTCCAGAAATCGACCACCGAATAATTAAAAAGCAAAAAATATAACACAGACGTACCTTTGTGGAAGGATTTCAACACAGTGTGTAGAATTTTTTGTACATCGAGGATGTTCCTACCTCTCTTCCAGGAAATTCGGAAC
>BLSH010521002.1:1094023-1107673 GCA_018402905.1 Glandirana rugosa
GACCTTTTATAATTAAGAAACCTTGGCTCTTAGCTCTATGCAAACAGCATACTGCCTCCAGCAGAGATTCTGACTTCTGATTCTTCTAATCATGGTAAATTGTGGTACACAAGGTAAACCTATACAAAATTGTTTTATGCGTGCTTATAGCACACCAGTCTCCAAATATAGCCTCTCAAAGTCCTACCATGGCTAGGGAAAAAAGCAAGTATCTTGGATTTCACTACAAATAAATGCATGCTCCAGTGAAACTTAGCTAATTAGTATGGAAATACCCACTGAAAAGCAGAGCCTGCTTTCCAAAGAATTAATATTTTCCAGGCAATGTTTAAATATACCAGGCTACTCCTTTGTGTAAAATGCTCTGGTGGTGGTGGGTCACTTGGTGTTCTAGGGGCATCCTATCCCAAGGCTATAATTTCACAGGGTAGAGATATTCAACTCCACCAACCAAAGAGTCTGCATGATCACATTGCATATATTTAAAACCCCAACTTTTCAAAAAGGAACAATTTGCATCATCCACACTGTTGTCTAAAGTAAACATCTCTTACAGGAAAAGGATGCACAGCAGAGAACAAGTGGCAAGGCATTATCCCACTCCACATCATTATGATTTTTGAAAGCCCAGCTCAGTCTGCTCATGAGAAAATTATATGTAACTTGAATTTTTACAAAATGGTCAGACATCTGTCTTTAACACTGTTTCTTGAACTTAATTAGCAGTCTTCTGAACTATTTTACTATAAGTTACTTATTAGGTGCCAAACTTAAAGAGGATCTTAAGTTTAAAAAAAAAAAACAGAAGTCAGCAGCTGCAAATATTGACTTTTAAAAAAAGGACACTTACCTGTCCAGGGATCCAGAGCTGTCCTCACCAGGGTCAGTTTTTGGCCAGTCTTCGGGTCCCTGGCATGTTTGCTAGGGGAACCTGGCTGTGACTTCTTGCAGCTTCACAGCCAGCATCGCAATGCGCATACCTGAGCCAAGCTGCGCTGTATGAATGGTCCCTGGTGCCCCTCCAAGCCAAGAAAAAACAAGACAACTATGCACTGAAAGAAACAATGAAAAGGGTTGGGGGTCCCAAATATTGCTGATTAGGATAAGGAAGTTACTATTGCCCCCTTATTCTTTTGCAGGACTGACACTTGGTCCCTACATGGGCCACTCTGAGTATGGTGGACTCCCATCCTATCCTGGTCTCAATATACTATGGCTCCCTTTCCACTTAAGACCTAAACTGCCAAGTTAATTTCTTTCTCATGCTTTAAAGATCTCAGGCAGAGTGATTTCACCCCATCTTCCACCTTTTTATTTATAGCATTGCTTACTTTCCCCCAGGTCAAGAAAATTCCCATTAATTTACCTGGTGGCATTCCAATGACTTCCAAGCTATACACATGCCTTTACACTTGCCTTTCTCATCTTTGGCCCTTTTCTAACTTTAAAACACCCCATTAAATACCTCAAGCAGATTTTTTCCCTACCCCCAACTGAACCATTCTGTTTGCTCTTTTCTGAAAAATCGTCCACCTCCATTCTCACTCACTTCTTTGGAAAGTAAGTACAGGTCTGGTCCCCACTCCGAGCCTGATCTTCTCTATTTAGGCTTCTGTTAATAGGTCTTAAATAAGAATCCCCACTCTATACCAAATGAAAAGGGTTGAGGAATTAGGTGCAGCTATAGAAGAAAAGGATTGGGAGGCAATACTGTAGTGTCCTAAGAGATATAGTTTTGCCTGAAAAATTCTGGGAAGTGCTTCAATGCTGGTATTATACCATCTTACCAAACCGTTTGCAGATATAGTGGACCTGCCTCAAGGTACAACGACTCTGGGCTGGGGTGTATACATTAACACAGTAAGGTCCTGCATCAATAAGCTGCCTTATTAAATAACCCTGAATGTAACCAAATATTACCAAAGTTTGACCTCCCACATCTTTATAGCCACTAAGCACACTATAGCACGGTCATGGGTATTTTTAGGTATTAAGTAATTGTTTTGTGCTGGTACCAAAACAACATTTTATATTGTTTCAATAGGATTGTCATCCTTCAGAAACACGATATGTTATCTGGAACTGCAGCTGTTGTATGTCTGTAATTTTGTACAATCATCCTCAAGCTGGAGAAACAAGCCAGGTTTCCATATATGCCCTGTTTCTGGACATCATGCTGCACATTGGCAGACATGTAAATCTTCCACTTACGAATACTTGAGTTTGTTTAGTCTATATTTTGTTGTATATTCAAAAAGGATACAATAAAAATGTGATTTGTGAAAAATTTCTTGTAGATAAATTGGATATCAGTATATACGGTAAAAAAGCTCCTATCCCTCTGTATTAGAAGAATAAGTTCCCCGTGTCAGTGTTATATCAGTAATATTCTTAGCTATATAGATAACACAGCATGCCTCTGTCTCTCCAGCTGATGTCAGCAGCAGTGCTGCTCAGCCCCACCCTCAGGACTTCTCAGTTGAGAGAGAAAAGCACAAAAATGACATCTGATCCTAGTAAGAAGGTGTGTTATCTATACAGAGAAGTATATATATATATATATGTTATAACACAGACACAGGGCATCTTGTTATACTACAGAGCAGATGTGAACTTTTTATAAAGTGGCTTAACAAACACTTTAAATGAATTAATTACTGTACAATTTGATATACCTGATATTCCACTGCTGAATAATTAGCAATAGTAGCAGGAACGTGAAAGACAAAAATGACTTCTCTGAGGCCTCATGCTGATCATCACATGATCTAGAATTGTGTGACCATCACACGTCCAACATAAACAGTCATAAAAAAATATAAAAATTAACTTTCCAGTGTTTTACCTTTGCAACATATCACATGCTACAGAATCTCAGATTCCCTTTAAATATTAGAGCTGTGTTTGGTTGTAAATCGTCTTTAAAACTCTGTTATAAGAAGTAAATAACAGCAGAATAAATATCATCCAGGAACATTAAAGCTTCCTAATATATATCAATTCCACAGTATTAAGAAAGATAACGATGACTTTGCCTGAGCTGTGAATTGCATAATGAAACAGAGTACTATCTTTGCAATATTATGAATCAAAAGTTTTTTGAAAGTTTTAATTAGCATTGCAGCAGTAGTTCCAAGCTCTGCGTGTATACAGAAGATAAACTGCAAAGCTCTTTGTTAATAAATTTATATGCTAAGATTACTTAAAGATAATTGCAGTTTAGTGTTTTCTAAATTAAGGAATCGTTAAAGCTGTGCCGTGACTTGCAGTGCACTATACAAAATAAAATATACTTGTTGAAAAGCATGAACAGATTTTCAGAATATTGTCAACTTCATTCCAGATGTGACAAGCCTTAGGAAAACAAACAGAGCCATTGTTCAGTATGTTTCACTTAAAAATGTATTCAAGTAATTAAAAATGCCCTCATTTTTTATACTTGCAATATAAGATAACTACTTCTCATTTAGTATTTACAAAAAAATGATTCAAACATTTGGGACATGTCTATGAAAAACAAAGAATGTGGTTAGGGCTGTTTAGGCACAGGTTTGTCCAAACATCGCATGAGTGGACCTCCATCTCATTTTTTAATTCTTCAAATAAAAAAAGTATGCCATGATGATAAATAGATTCCACCTTTTCATGCTGGGACCTGTAGTTCTATATAGTTTTATCACTGGACCACCAATATATTAAATGCTTTTACTGATTCCTTGAACCCTTCACCAAGACTATCTATATGCATATGGAAAAACCTTAATAAATGTTATCAAGCCTTCTTGTAGTTATGTCGTCCATTGCCTCAATTTTTTTTTTTTTGGTAATTCTACCATTAGACCTCCTGTCACATGGTTTCATGGTGTAGGGACTTCCTTAAAATTGCACTTCATGTGGGCAGGTAATCACCATTAGAGGCAGAAATCAGCACGCCATGTACGCCAACACCAGTCTTGGCCACCGACGTGGGGATCAATTTAGACTCTGGC
Source organism: Glandirana rugosa (assembly GCA_018402905.1). NCBI lineage: Eukaryota > Metazoa > Chordata > Amphibia > Anura > Ranidae > Glandirana > Glandirana rugosa. The sequence goes on from BLSH010521002.1 coordinate 1,098,013, forward strand.
AACTCTGCTATGGAGTAACCACTCCAGGGGAGAGTTGGACTGCTGCCGATACCCAGAAGGAAACCCGTGGGAAAGGACGTTCTCCACTTGATATCATCTTGGTTCATGCGCAGTTCATACATGCCTCTTGTTCAGTTTGACTGCCTGGACTGCCCACATCTGGTATATACTCTGATCTGACAATGTTGTGTGTGGTGTGGAGGAGGGGGTCCTCCAGTGACTGGAGACAGCTCCCTGGGTGTGAAGAAAGGAACGGTCACTAATAAAGGTTCTGTAACAGTCACCCTGAGGGGCGCGACCACAGAGTTCTCTCATTCCTCAAAATTATGTATATATACATCGTAACATAAAATACGTATTTAGAAAAATAAATATATGCACAAGTAGAAGTAAGTATATGCACAAATCAACTACAAAAAGAGCAATGAAAAGCTATAATTATAAAATTAAAGTTGATACTAAAAAGGAATTATAAAAAGATATATATGTGCTCTCACAACGGGTAAACCAATATATAAACAAATGTATAATTGAATACATGAATAAAAATAATAATACATTAAAATAATTGGATAATTATCCTCATAAGTTAACTGTATGGATTAAAGGAATCAATGGATATAAAATACAGCGTTGGAAAGGAATGCAAGCTATTTAAGGCAAGAGATATATGAATCAAAAATAAGTGAATAGATAAATGAATAAAAATGAAACAATAAATAATAAAAAGTAAATAGACGATGTGTGCTGTTAAAAAGAATTTTCCCCTCTTTCCTCTATATGACTTCCCTTGTGGTATGGATTGAAACTGGATAAGAACATGATAAATCATAGTAATAACAATAAAAACAATGAAGGAAAAACAAATAAATAATGAGTACTAATAATGGATCATAGGTGGTATTGAATGCTAAAAACATGATGGATCTCATAGCTAGTCACTGTTCTAGAGTATCTAAGGATATGCATATATCTCCACATATATCCACCTGCATAGAGTTCAGATATATGCTTAACAGAAGAAAAGGAGAGAGCACACACCATGTCACTGTGTATGCTCCAAGTTAGGAGGGACAAACAAAAAACTAACCTTAAAAAAAAGCCCCCCAAAGGTGAGGTTAAATATGCACCATACAGAAAACTTGAGGAGGTAAGAAAGTAACCCAGATGGGAAAACCAAGGACCTAAAGAATGGTACTAATGTCTAGTTCCTCACTGAGACTCTTGGGGGACAGAGCATCCAGCTTGAAAATCCAATAGGTCTCCCTTTTTTTCCTATTTTTTTTGCTTTCATGGAGAATATGGATTTTTGGATTATGGACTTGTATAGGATTATGTCACACATATAATTTACCTTACCCCTGGATACATTTGTACACACTTTGATTGAGTTTAGAGCTGTCTGGCGTCTTGTTCATATTTGCACTGGGGAGTTGTGCCTTTGCACGTACATACATCTTTATATGCCCTTTTTTGTTAACCTGTTTAGAACAGACTAGCTGACAGTTGTGTTATAAAGTAAATGAGTTATAAGATACAGGTTGGTTGTTACTGCTGGCCCCATTCTGATAATGCTAGTTTTCTAGCTTTAATGTTGGCCCTCATACTTTAATACTTTGATTTACTGACCCAATACAAGTCCATAGACAAGAATTTCTGACTTTTCTCAGACTTTTATGATCTGTCTCTCCTTCTCAGTGACTCAAAAAAAAAAGCCAGAGGCACCCCCTGTGAGACAGTATAGATATGTGATGACAGGTCCAGTTTATAAAGAATTCAGTGCTCTAAACAGATTCCTAATGTGTGCTGCAGATCAGGACTAGGTCTAAAGTCGGCCATAGATGGTTCAAATCTTGACCGGTTCAGCAGTGCCCAGCAGAAATTTGAAATGTGTACAGGTAGGCTAAATGTACCCAGGTTGATCAATCAACTTTGGTACAACCAGCCTGTTAGATTTTACATTATATTGTTTTACATTATAGCTGCTAGCTGTAATCACTATGTTCTTCCAGGGGGGAGAACACAATGGCTCCATGAGAGGGATTCCCCCATCAACACCAGCTGTGTTGACAGGGGAATCAAGCGATTTTCATTTCTGCAACCTCAGGTTGCATGAAAAATAATTGCTCCACCTATGGCTGCTTAAGGAATTAGGACGTACGGTATATTCACAGCCAAAGGGGGAATTGGTGAACATGCAGTGCCTATGTTATGAGTTTATATAAAGTATATTTGATAGGGTGACTTTGTAGCCAACAATGTTACATCAAATGCATGATGTTGCAGCTATAAATCTTTTGAATCCCCTATCCTGATGCAATCAGTACATCACTGACTACCTAGTAGAGCAACAGCCACAATGCATATTGTAATGAATGAACTGTCTACTACAAAGAATGTACACATTTAAATTTCCCATTTACAAAGCAAAAAATAACCAGCACACTACTCCAGGGCATAGAACACCTGATCCATGCATTATTAAGCACAAGAATATACCTAATGCAACTGTACAACATTGTACACAACTGGTAAGCAAGTACTGTATATATAAACTATTAAGAAATGAAGCATTGTGCAACAGTGCTTAAATCAGACATATTCTATTAAAAAAAAATACATAGATTAGCCCCTTAGATCTAGTACATTTCAAAGACAGTTTCACAAAAATGCGTTTTTGTGTCTTTTTAACAGATATTGTAAGTCAATAAGGTAGAAAAACAGCTTTGTAAATTAAATTATTACCTGCCTTGTTCCTCTATTCTCATAATATATGCACCAAATCATCCAACAGATAGCAAAGGGGAAAATAGGTAGAGGGGTTAAACTGGATTAAATTATCTTTGATAAAGTCAAACCCAAATCCTTCTTACAAATCTATGTAGATTATAAATCTAGCATCAAGTACAAGATCAAAAACAGTTTTTCTCTTCACAATCTAAAAAGGTATTAATCAACAATCAACTTTAAATATCAAACTTAAAGTGGAACTATACCCTTCTGTCTTCTACAATCAAGGAAGCTGCCATCTTAGCCTGTGTTTGATCGGCATTGAAATGGTGCTGCGTGATCAGTTATGATACCAGCTATTTCACAGCTTGGTTGAAGAAATAAACAATTGTGACAGTTATCATTCACGGCAAGCCTTGAATGTAACTGTTTTGGGAAACCACTAAATCAGTGGGTTTAGTTCCACCTTAACAACGCCCCAATAGGCAGTGAAAGTCCCAGTTAATTCCAAAACACAGCATTAACACAGCCCAAGGACAAAGAAAACTAATGGTGGTCATAAGCAATTCAGCTATGAGGCAATTTTGGGCAGATCTTTTCCATGTTTTTTTAAATTTCATATACAAATCTATACTGTAAATTTTCTTTACATAAGATAAACTAAAACTAAGAGTCCCATGCATTTTTATAGCCACCCTTATTCTAGCAAACCTGGTATTTAATTAGTCATACAGGATGTTGGCTCTAGATAGAAGTTCCAAATGAAGTATGGTTTCTGTTTCCCATATTTGTTATGTGCAAATAATGTATATTTTAGGATATAGACAGACAGAGAGAGAAAAGAGAGAGATATCCTACATTTGCCTAGAACCTGTATTATTGAAAAATTGCCGTTTAAATGCCAACAAAAAAAATTATATTCAAAATGAAAAAAGGGATGGCATTTACATGAGCCATGTTTCAGTAATTGGAATACTTTACCTTTATTCAGCAGCAAAAGTCATATTATATATCAAAATAAGTGATTTTCTTTGCAGGAAATTATCCTCTTAAGTATTGTGAAACTGTTAATGCATCACAGTCAATGCTTCTCAATGATGGCTCTCTGGACACTATTACAGTACAGGCTAAAAGTGTAATGCTTTAGTACTACATGGCCATTTTGAAAGTATAATCCACTTATTGATCTTCAAATGGTCACAGTATATTTTTGCTTTGAAAACACCTTGCACTTTCCTTTCTTTACTTTCTGAGTAAAAAGTCCCAGTCCCTCAATAGTGCAACAAAAAAAAGCACAATATCAATCAATACTTTGTTATATTAACTGTTATACACATTTTAGCTATATTTTAGCCAGTCATTATTTAAATAGCTAAAAATTGAGTGAGGAGAACAAATAACTTTCACACCTCTGTAACCAGCTCCTTAGAAATCATCACACAAATGAATCACAAGGGCATCTGACATTACAGCTTCTCATGCCTTCCAAATGCTCTTCCAGAAACAACGTGGATTTATGACACACCGCAGTTGCGGGGAACGGGGCTCACTAACAGCTATATTTTCACCTCAGAAAGTACTGTAAGTCAATAGCCCTCCAATCTATTGATTTCAGGTACATAAAGACAAGTTTTGATGAGTTTTTCATGGTGGAACTCAAGTAGCCCACACAGGGCCCCAACCCTATACCTCTTTGAACACCTCTAGGATAAATTATAAAACAGTCTGTTTTGTGAGCCAGGTCTTCCTTTCCAACATACCTACTTGGCCTCACAAATACTTTTTAGGCTGAATGGGCACACACTCACAAAATCTTGTGGAAAGCCTTCTGAGAAAAGTGAAGGCAGTCATAGCCACAAAGGTGGGGCAACTCCAGGCTAATGCTCATGATTTTGGAAAGTGTTTTCCAACAAGCTTATATAGAAGTCATAGATATATATGTGCGGGTGAAGAGCAAGGGTTTTGCCAGCACCACATCCCGTAAATAGCACATAGTACATAAAGTTTGACAATTGCTGCTTGAGAATTTTAGGTCTGTAAACAATTTCAGGATTTCTATGTCATTTAACCATTAATTCCATATAAGCTTACAGAAACATTGAACAGGATAGGGAATTTCAAGGTGCTACATGAATTGTCCACACAAAACTGTTAAAATTATAGCATTTATTACAAATTCATTTTAAAATCCATAATGAATTACAAAAGGGTGTATATTTCATCATCCTCTGGATTTAATGAAGTTATTAAGGTCCTTTATGCATGTTCTTCTAAATGTTTTGCTGCCTGGCTTCTTCGGGAAATATGCATATAGTATACTAAGCAAAACAGAAATATATATTGATAAGATATACAGCATGTATTAATTAATTGTTGAAGTGATGTATCCCCCCATGCAATGTATTTATTTTAATGAATAAATACTGTAAATCGTACTAATATATATTTATATTTTGCTTATATCCTATATGAATATTTGGTGAAGAAGCCAGCGAAACATGTAGAAGAACATGCATAAAGGTCCTTAATAACTTCATTAAATCCAGAGGATGATGAAGTATACACCCTTTTGTAATTTATTATGGATTTTAATATGAATTTGCAATAAATGCTATAATGTTAACAGTTTTATCTGGACAATCCCTAACTGCTCAATGTTTGTGTGTGCTTATATGGAATTGATGGTTAAGTGCCCAGAATATCTTGAATACATGATAGTGTATACGTTTAAAAAAACACAGCAAAACATCCTGACATTGTCAAACTCTAATGACAGATGAATGAGAAATGAACAGAACCTATTTGTCTGTCGGACTGGGCCCCTTATATGTTGAATCACACAAGGCAAAACATATGGGAATATGTGTGTATTTGTATCCAAACCTAGTGAAGCCCTTTATGAAAAAAAAGTATATGCACAGGACTGGATGGCTGATGCTATGACCTCAAAGTCTTGATTTGAAACACTTATGCATATACTGACACTGTGTGCCTGGTAAAGTGGCCTTACAATATTGTACAATAATAAACTAATATGAAAAGGGCCATACACATCACACTGTTAAGATGCTTTGAAAAAAAAAGAACATAAGCTTCCCGTTGGCATTTCCAGTCCATTAACCTGATCTAAATGCATAAGTAATATGTGCCAAATGGACTACAGAATGCAAATAGAAATTTACTCTGGTAAGTGAAGGAGATACCAACAGTGAATATAATGATGTAAACTTAGGAATAAACACTGTTCGTAACAGCTGAATACAATTTATGCAGACACACTGCTAACTGGAAATTATGGTTTACAGTAGGCACTACAGGACATAAAACACGAAAATTCTGGCATTCAAGTAACAAGCCATATTGTGCAGTTGGCTAGTATTCAAGGAACTCTGACACTCCCTTTTAACCTTTTGTGTTTATTAACTACACAGTTCAAATTCATAGTAAGCAAATTAAAACTACATGTCCTATATACAGTTCAATTGCTATACAGTAAGGTTCAGCTTTCTGTTACAGCCTCTCATTGCCCTTGATTTGTGTAGAGGGTAGTAGAAAATCATCATAAAATCATCATAAATCAGTAAAGCGGATCTTGCAATGCAATGCAAGGGCTGCATATATTTTCCGATTCCCTTCCCCCTCTATACGTTGCATGCTAATATAGTAAGACCAAAGGTTATCTGAAAAGAATACTGATACTGTATATGTACCATACCCCGATTTTATGCATTGCTGCATGTGACATCACCATCCTTCCAGGAGGATTCTTGGGGAGTGTAGAGCAGTCCAAATATCACAAGAAGACTTCCTGTCCTTGGTATGAGTGTCTTCTCTTGAAAGTTAGGCTGCTTTGTATTCCACAGGATCTCACCAGAAGAAGCGTGATGTCATCCTTCCCAATGTGCCACGGCAGGAAGCAAAGCATTGTCCAACACAGTATAATCTTCCGAATTCTTCCTTTATTGCAACAGTATTAAAAGCCATCCACTAATGCATTTCTGCCTCATAGAACCTTTAGCAGAGCTACAATTAAGGCCCTTTTCGGCAGAAATGCATTAGAGGATGCTTTTTATTGCGGTTACAATAAAGGGAGAATTATACTGTGCTGGACACTTGCTTTGTCTACACAGTAGTTTGCCTACAGAGAAGGTTCCTTTCTGTGAACTTCTATGGGTGGAAGGTCGAGGTATAAAAAGATGACCTGTGTGCATTCTTTTTAGGAACTGTGGATGGAATACGATGGTAATATACATATAAAACACTGTTTTCTTAACAGGTAACCTTTGGACCTACTATTAGCAGGCAATATATACATGGAAAAGTGGCTCAGACAGTATATGCAAACCCTGCATTGCACTTCAAGGGCAGATTAAAAGCTAAACTTCAATCTTGCACAGTTAAACAAGCTCCTCTCCTATTTTGAAACTCTGATTACACTGCATGCTGTGGGCTTCTCACGGTGTGCATTAGAAACTGCGGCAAGTCAAAATGCGCCCACCTCATTTGTAGGCTGCAGCACTGATAACCCTATCTATCAGATGTAAAATAAAAAGGTGGGGAAAGAAAACAATAGCAGCCTACAGTGCTTGAATCTAAGCCTTTACACTAACCCTAACCTCAGGCTAAAAATGCTATCATGATCATAAGCAATACATTCTGATGTTGATAGAAACTATAACAGGGATAATAATACTATCAAGCTATAAATTACAAGTGCCAGAACATGTTTCAATGTCAATGCATGAAAAATCCAGGGTTTGGGTCCCTGTGGGTGAGCTCTACATTCTTTTGGAAAGTGAAAAAATGAATCTCCGGGATACAGTAATGAGATATTTAGACATTAATTGTAATGAAAAGTTATTGTAATACCATTTTTAGTTTTGTTAATGAAGGACATGAGAACAGCTCAACAACCAGTTGAGGCTATGTCTCATACTTACTGTCCCACAAACCATCATCCCAAAGATAAGTGTCACAATCCTGGTGGTGGAGTCTGGTTTGTGCGGGGAGCAACCTCTCTTACGGCCCTGGTTCCAGAACCCCTGGTAGAGCAGACAGGGAGCGCTGGAGCTCAGGGGAGCACGAGGGCTGGATTGGACACAGATGATGGCATGATGTCCTCCAGAAGTCCGTGCAAGACTGAAGAGTAGTGGTTTAGGCCAGGTTGGCAGCGTTCAGGCAAATCGGTACAGAGGGAGCAGGCGGATGGATGGTCAGGCACAGGCAGGGTTCATCAGCAGGCAGGCAGCGAGGTACAAAGGGATCAGGCAGAAGAGTGGTCATGGACAAGCAAAGGTCGGTTCAGGCAGGAAGCACGGGTGGTCAGATCAAGCCGGGGTCACAGGAACAGGATGTGTACAGGTTTCAGGTTGCATTGTAAACACGGGAATTGCTGCAGAACAGACAGCATCCGCTACAGGGAGCAGGGCGCTTAAATAGGCAGTCTGGCGCCATTGGCGCATGCGAACACGCACGGATAGTCCGGGATGGCCGGAAACAGCTATTTTCCTGACAATAAGTAATGTATGGTAACCCTGTAATCATTTATAAGTCAGCCATTTCTGCTGGCCTTCAGACAAGACCCTCAAACTGGGCCAAACAGATCCCGGACACATCACACAAATGTGTCATTCAATTGGCCAGTTCAAATGTTCTCTTTAGTGGTCATAGCTATAAATTGCATTAGGATATACCATTAAAGTCTTGCTTCAAAGAAAGGATTGTTAATTGTTTTACAGTGGCAAAATGCTGGTTTAACAAACATTTGATCATCTGAGTAGAATTATTTTTGTCACGTCTCCTCAGTTCCCATAGGTTAACTATTGAATAACCCATAAATAATTAATATATTCCTCTCAGCAATTCAGACAATTTTATGATAGGTCATGCGGGCCTCAGGCCCAAAATTTGCTTTTTGAAATTTAGTAACGTAAAAATTCTGAGGTGAAAATTCTACAAATAACAAAAAAATATTCTTTTGTGTATGGGTTGTCATTTCCATATTTTCAGTTGTATATTATTATTATACAGGTTTTATATAGCGCCAACAGTTTGCACAGCGCTTTACAACATGGGGCAGACAGTACAATTACAATACAAATCAATACAATACAAATCAGTGCAGGAGGAATCAGAGGGCCCTGCTCGTTAGAGCTTTCAATCTAGAAGGGAGGGTCAAGAGGGACAAAAGGTGATAACTGTGGGGGATGAGCTCATGGAGAAAATTAAAATACAGTTGTTAGGTGTGGGTAGGATAGGCTTCTCTGAAGAGAAGGATTTTCAGGGATTGTCTAAAAGCTAATAGAGTAGAATATAATCGGACAGTTTGGGGTAAGGCGTTCCATAGGATTGGAGGGGCTCTGGAAAAGTCCTGGAGGCGAGCATGGGAGGAGGTGGGTGATGAGGGAGCTAGAGAGCAGGAGATTTTGAGAAGAAGGAAGAGAACGAATAGGTTGGTATTTAGAGATTAGGCTAGTGTTTTGAATTTAATTTGTTGGTTGAGTGGAAGCCAGCGGGGGGATTAACCACTTCCTTACTGGGCACTTAAACCCCCCTCCTGCCCGAACCAATTTTCAGTTTTCAGTGCTGTCGCTCTTTGAATGACAATTGCGCGGTCGTGCGACGTTGTATCCTCCCCCCAAATTCACGGGTCATTCCTTCACCAATTAGGGGGGCGACCGAAGGTGAGTTGGTTGTTTAATTTAAGTTTTGTGATCGGATTAGAGATTTATGGTTGGATAAGCAAGAGAAGGAAGAAGAGTTTTAGAGGACGAGAGATCGAGGGAGTAGTGGGTGGAGGAGGGTACGAGCGGAGGTCCTGAAAAGGTCTCGGGGAGGTTAGGATACCTTGCGGAATGGGGTTTGACAGGCTAATATAAGATGAGATAATCGAAAATCTGTTAGGGACTTTTAGGAAGAGAAGTCTCTTCGG
>BLSH010521002.1:1107683-1150373 GCA_018402905.1 Glandirana rugosa
TTAAATGTCCACTGATTACTGTGTAAATGTCATTGGCAGTGAAGGGGTTAACCAGCAGGGGGCAGTGAAGGGGTTAACAATGTTCCCTGGGTGTGTTCTAACTGTGGGGGGGATGGGCTGGTCGGGACATAACAGATCTAACTGATCCCAGTGACAGGGATCAGTTGATCTGTCATGTCCCATTCTCAGAACGGGGAACCGCCGTGTTTACTTCGGCGGTTCCCCGTTCCTCCTCTCTGAAAGGAGATCGCGGGTCTCCGGCGGACATCGGGTCCGCCCGACCCGCGGGAGCGCGCCCAGCACAAGCCAAATGGGAGGACGTCTATTGACGTCCTCCCGGCATTTTAGAGCCGCGCTGTAGCCGTCATTCGGCTATGGCGCGGGCGGGAAGAAGTTAACAGAGAGGAGTAGCAGACACAGAGCGATTGGTAAGGTGGGCAAGTCTCACAGCAGTATTCACGATGGATTGAAGGGGGGATAGCCTATGTAGAGGTAAGCCAATGAGAAGGGAGTTGCAGTAGTCGAAATGAGAGATGACCAGGGAGTGGATTAAGAGCTTTGTTGTGTCGTGGGTTAGAAAACGGCGTATTTTGGAAATGTTACGGAGGTTGAGGCAGCAAGATTTGGACAGTGATTGGATGTGGGGCTTAAAGGAGAGTTCACAGTCCAGAACTACACCGAGGACCTTGGCATGCGGGGATGGGTTTATAGTTTAGTTTTATAGTTATAGCCATCAATTTTGACAGAGAGATCATGGGAAGGGGCATATGGGAGAGGAAAAATTATAAATTTGGTTTTGGATAGATTGAGTTTGAGGAAGTGGTGTGACATCCAGGCTGATATATCTGGCTGTATAAGCCACTAATATACCAAAACTGTACAAAATTTAATATGGTGCTTTATTGTGTTTGCAGAATGCAAGATGTGGAAGGTCAGTTGTTACATTTTAGAACAACCTATAAAGTTTCATTGTTTACTATTAAACTAATGTACTACTTGCAGTACTGTTTTCAGAAGTAAAAATCAATGGAACATGTCCAAATCAATTTAGCACAGCATTAAATATTATGTTCTGCTCACCTCTTTAGCAAATTGAGAGAGTTTTTTTATTTTGAGGTCTATGAACAATTTATTTTGAAAAATTGAGTTAGTTGTGAATGTATGGCACACAGATCGATTCATGTTTACTAATCAGGCTTACCTCATCTTCCTGATCTATTTGGTAGTCCTTAGGCATGCTTGAGAGTATGGGCCAAGTGAGGTTTGAGGCGGTAGTTGGTAAGGAGCTGAAAGTTCCATTTCTAAGATTTTCTGTAGAATGAGACTTTTGTCCATGCCAGCCCAGAATGCTTTCTAAGAACATAAAATTTTGTCAGTTTTTCACGTATATTTAATGCATATTTTCTTACCACATTATAATATAAGCCAACAGTATGTACTAAATCGTGTACATAACACTTATCATTACATGTTAAAATAATTACTTTACAACTAAGGGCTCATTCACACCAGTAAGTATTGATGAATGATCTTCATATTTCTACTATTAATTAATATTAAATGAGATGTGAATGATTCATTTCATAGTTGGTAAGGTTGAATAAAGACACTAGTCCTTTCAGTTCAACCTGTGTAATTGGTGTATGTATGTTCATGTGGATTATCATTTCCCATTTCCTTGCATATTGAATTCCCCAAGATGTACATCCAAGAGTCTTTTAAAACTATCAATATTTCCTGCTGACACCCCCGATTGTGGAAGAGAGTTCCAAGTCCTTACCACCCTGACAGTGAAAAACCCCCTGCACAGCTTAAGGTTAAAAGGCCTCTCTTCCAGTCTCATTCTGTGTCCTTACACTCCCTGAGACTGAAAAGTTTACTTCCTATGCTGGAATCACCATTGAGATACTTGCATATTGCTATCATATCTCCTCTCAAGTGTCTCTTTTCCGGGGAGAACAAGTTCCTCTCAAGCCTCTCTTCTCCAGGGAGAACACATTTAGTGCTTGCAGTTGTTCCTCGTAATTGAGATTCTCCAGTTCCCTTACTAATTTTGTTGCCCTACTCTGAACTCTCTCCAGTTCTAGCACATCCTTCCTGAGAGTTGGTGACCAGAACTGGACGGAATGCTCCAGATGTGGCCAAACCAGAGTTTTATAAATTGGTAGAATAATAGTTTTATCTCTGGAATAAATTCCCCTTTTAATGCATGCTAATAGTCTGCTAGCTTTGCATGCTGCAGCTTGGCATTGCATGCTATTGCTTAGTCTGTCTTCTATTTGGACCCCACATTTGCTTGTGCAAATTGTTGCTTGAGAATTTGAGGTCTGTAAACAGGCTTTTTTTTTCCAACAGAGCAGCTAAGGATTAATAGGCAAAAATATCTTAGAGCTACATCTGCTGGCTGGAAATAAACATACAAAATACATAGGCAATATTTCATATTTACTGTACCTAACAAAAAAATACGCAAAACTATTTTAACGTTTGTATTTTTTTTAGTCCTGACCATTATACATAAAAAACATATAGAAAAACACTATGCATTCTCCATAAAGCGTGCACCCCGTTTTTTACAGTGCACCCCAAAAGTGTCTGAAAAGACACAAGGTAGCCTTGTTTTAAAATGCACAGTGACAGGGACAGATTTTAGAATATGAGACACAGAGCCAGCTTATATCCACATAGCAATCAGTGATCCCCCCCCAAAACATATAACCCCAGAAATGCATCTCCAAGGTCTATAGTGGACAACTTTTCAAGCCAGATCATAAATCCTACTTACAGTAGTTGTAAAGGCAGAAGGTTTTTTATCTTAATGCATTCTATGCATTAAGATAAAAAACCTTTTGTTTGTAGCAGCCCCCCCCCCCCCAGTACCCCCTAATTACTTACCTGAGCCCCATCTCTCTCCAGCGATGTCCATGAATATCTAAGCCATCTGGGACACTCCTCCTGATTGGCTGAGACACAGCAGCAGTGCCATTGGCTCCTGCAGCTGTCAAAGTCAGTCAGCCAATCAGGGGAGAGAGGGGGCAGGGCCGGGTCGGGGCTCCACGCCTGATGGATAAACGGAGCTCTGAGTCGGCTCGGGTGCCCCATAGAAAGCTGCTAGCTGTGGGGGCACTTGATAGGAGGGAGGGGCCAGGAGCAGCAAAGAGGGACCCAAGAAGAGGAGGATCGGGGTTGCTGTGTGCAAAACCAACTGCACAGAGGAGGTAAGTATAAAATGTTTGTTTTTTTTTTGTTTTTTTTTAAAAACGAGACTTTACAATCACTTTAAGCCAGCCATAGACAGTTCAAATTTTGGCCCATTCAGCAGGAACCAGCCAAAATTTGAACCATGTATGGACAGGCTGAATGTACCCAAGTTGATTGATCGAATCAGGCCATCATAAATATTTTAAGGGCGTTCCAGTTTTGTCACGCTCTAGACCTCAGGGTAATTAAGCCCATTAGGGATACCTGACATGCAATAAAATGTCTTATACAGGGTTAATTGATACTGTAACAGCCATTCAGGCTTAATAATATACTAAATACTAAAAGCTGGTTTACCTGACCTGCAAATGACCCCCTCTCAAATTCAGTTTCAAGAGCTGCACACAACTCATAAAATCATTGATAAAGACTATATATCAGAAGTCGGAGGAAGACAATTAATAATTCAAGGTCAAACACAACTAGGCTATCCTATACAGGGGGTAGAGGCAATCTGAGGTATCTTATTTGTAGTCTCTATAGAATAGCAATTGCAGGCTGCACAATATGTGGGTTACCAGATTGTGACGTGCGGTACACTTGAAATATTAGTGCATTTAAAAAACTTTATCTGAGGGAGTGGCAACTGCATGATCATAAACAGACCTTTTGATTGGTCAGATCATATCTGTCTCCTACTGACGAAGTCCACGCCCCTGGACGTAATGTATATGGGGGCAGAGTTTGGAGTGTGACATCATCCCGCAGCCATCTCAAACAGTGAATGTTATCCGATGTTATGCATTCTCAGCTAGTACTGCTCAAGTGCTTTTTAATGTAAGTGTGAAACTCTTAATACTTTTAATTCAAATATTAAATGTTTCAAAACAGAGAACACTAGATGTGGCGTATTCTGTTCCCATTTTATATATATACGATTGTGAGCTTGGAGGCTGATTTTGGGCTATGGGAGATATTGACAAGTAGGAACATCAGACCATCATCCCTATTCCCCTTAAAGGGAACCTCAGAGTTATGACCTTACTAGTAATGCAGGGGCCATAACAGTAAGGTGAGAGGCTAGAGTGCACAGGTGTTGGGTCGGCACTGTCACTTGTTTAGAAGCATCACATGGTGGCGGATTTGTTATCGATTTTGCGGATATATCTTTTAATTCCATTATTGATTGAGAAGACGCATGATCATGGATTAACCTTCTATGAGGAGGTGGACTTGATGGACTTGTGTCTTTTTTCAACCTATTTTACTATGTAACTATGTAACTATCACAATTTTTAATATGGACACTTATGCATTGGGTTGATGGATTTTAATTTATTATATTTTTGTGCACATATTTTATGATATTGTTTGATTATATCAGACTGTCCATTTACTGATGATTAACCAATTTATAATTGCGCTACACTCCCTCCAGCACCCAAAAAGACTAGCTGCATCAGCAGTCTGGAACTAGCCTTTACCATCAAACATCAGCCAAGAGTCTTTTTTTTATGAGAGCCAATACTCTGGCCCATTTTATGTACACTGACTGAACTTTATGCTCAAATCATTAAAAAAAGGGGATCACTGAAAGATATTGGATAAGTACACCACTGAATAATAGATAGGGTTGCTGGAACCAAACTATTAAGAATACAATAGCATATAACCTCAGCTTGTAGGAAGCAGGGGTTAACTCAATTGAGAAGCTCTCTGCATTATGTGTACAAAAAAATATTGATACAAAGTATAATGAGAAATTACCAAGAAAACATAAAAAAAACAGAACCTTCACCATACCATGAATAAAACATTTGTGAAAACGTGGTCAGGAAAAACTTTAAAAACAGCCCAGGCTCCCAAGCATGCATACAATCACACCAAATGGTTATCAACAAAGACCTATAAATAGGGGCTAGGGTAATAGCATCAAGTGACACCCCATACATAGCAGGTGTAGAAAAAAAGTCCATAGAGCCTTGGAGCAAAAACAAGGGGTCAAAAGGGTCAACATCCGAGCATATAAGTCAGTGTGGAAACAATACTTCAAATCTGATGGTAATAAGCGAATGGCATCAAATTGTATGAATAGCACATAAGGACACGTGTGCACAATGGGCAGATGCGCAAGTTAATATGCCAGCTAGTAGTCTATATGCACCCGGGGTAACAGATGTAGAGTGGGCGGCAGGCAGCCATGGATCAGGCCATTGAGCCAATCACATATTGGCAATGCACACAGGGGTATAGTGTGTTGTTGCGGGACCTAACTGTCCCATGTAATGATCTCACCCACAGAGTGATGAATTCCGAGGTCTATCTGAGACCTTAGTGCGTGGCATCCACTGCTGTCCTGTAGCATAACCTCCAGGGTGCTGCCTGTGTCCGTGCTGTTGAAGCCAATGCCGTTCTGTAGTTCCTTGTGATAGCCAGCTCCATCTGGAGCGGTGCGGAAGATGTGAAAGCGCAACAGCATGTGAGGGAGGCTGGGTCACATGACGTGATGACGTCAATGTATTTCACTCACTAGGTCACGTGAGCTTCGTCAGGACATGGTGGTGGTCAAATTGCGGGTTTTTAATGGGTAGTAGTGCTCCTCTCTTTCTAAATCTCAACCCACATGTTACCACCGTATTGCAAGGCCAACATCATGATTTAACAAATTGAATACAGTTATTAATAGGTGTGTGTACATTCTGGGTCTAAAGTTGCAAATATCGAACATTTAGAGTACATTTCATCCAGCTGGGCAATTCATCAAGACATTCAAATCAACAAAATTCAGAAGAACTTTAATGGCACTTAGTCTAGAGGAGATATTTAAAGGGGAATTCCAGAACTGTAAAATCCCCCTCTCAGGACGGTTTTTCATCCCATCATGTATGCTCAGGACTAGGGTTCGAGAAATACTTGCAAAGTAAGTTCAGTGTTGAGTCCCTTAGGAATCATTGTTTACCATTAAAGGACAAGTTCACCTCTGGGAGCATGTTACACGTTGCACCCATATTTAGGGTGTAACATGTAACATGCTCTAGCTGTGCTGTGATTGTGGCTCCCGTGCACATGCATTGGAGTGATGTCATCACGGCTCGGCCAAACGGCTGGAGCCCGTGAACCCAGGAGGAAGACTAAGTGATGATGGAAGCTCTGTTAGCGGTGACATAGTGCCACTAGAAGGCTTAGTTTTACTGGTAAGTCATTCATAAAGATCTAGTATGCGATGGATACTGGCACATTATACCATTACCTTGCAGGGGGCCCAGATTTTTTTTTTATTTACTACCACTTTAAAGATTAGTGCTTAGCTCAAGCAAGGCTCGTGACCATAGTGGAAAGGGGCAATTATGGTATCCTCCTAAAACCTCTCTCCCTTCCTATCCCTGACTTCTCAGGAGAAGAGGCAAAGAACCCTACTAGACTTTTATCCCTCACGATAGTCTGTCTAAAAAATAAAGATGGAAAGATGGAAAGATGACATAAGTGAAAGTATAATGGTGTGTGTATAGTAATTTTAGGTTTTATAGGTTTAAATAAAAGTTAAAATTTAACAGGTGGGGTATTATGTGTGAGCCACTCATCTCTTCTATTCCAGCAATTCATTACATTTCCTTAAACTTTGTAAATCACATACAACTCTAATTTTCTATAATCCCACCTGTCATCACAGTTTTGCTGTTCTGCCCAGCTTGATATACACTCTGCTGTAGTAAATGTAGACACTCGCCAAGGCAGCCAAGGGTGGCAGCTGAGGTAGCTTTTAGGAGGAGTAAGTCCTGATCCAAGGCAGATAGCGGGCCACTGCCTGAAAGGGATTCAATGGCATGTACCAGATTTTTCTGCTGCCCTTCCACCTCAGCCATGACCTGATAGATGAAAAGGAAAAAAAAAATAATCATGGTTATTTAAATGTCTGAGAATTTTAAAAATCCATACAGAACCCAAACAATAAAGAAATCACGTTATACTCTGGAAGGTGAGTCTACCACAGACTGCCTTGAAGCTCATTGCTCTTCAAAGTGACTTTGTCATACTGAAAAAAATGTGTAGAATTGGTTGCAGCTCAGAAGCAGTATTCTAATTGCTGATTAGTTGGGTGGGAAGCTATTCAGCAAGGAGAACTGGTATATATTTTCTGTGTAAAAATGTAAACTCTTTAAAGCCCTTGCACCCTACATGCTCCATCAAAGAAAGTAGAAAACACCTGACAAGTGGTTGATTAACTGTCCATCACTGCATCCTTCTTTGCAGACAATCCACCTTTGTATTTTTCCAAGTTTCTATGAAGTAGACAGAGGAAAAAAGGAAAATGCAGGGGGCCAGTGTGTAGAGAAAAAGATACAAAATGGTCTTCATACCATTTCTACCTGTCATTGAAATGAAATCCAAGTGTATTTAAGCCATCAGCACAGCAATTAAAATGCATAATGGCTTCTCAGTTTGAATGGTTCACACATATCATTTATGAAAGAGAAAATTATGTGTTAGGAGTGTCATTCTAGAGCAGGGATATGCAATTAGCGGACCTCCAGATGTTGCAGAACTACAAATCCCATGAGGCATAGCAAGACCGACAGCCACAAGCATGACACTCAGAGGCAGAGGCATGATGGGATTTGTAGTTTTGCAACAGCTGGAGGTCCGCTAATTGCATATCCCTGTTCTAGAGGGTTCTGCACATGAAACATTTGGAAATATTTTAACAATTATTCACTTTTTTGGCACCAAGATGCATCGATGTAAGTTCAGTTTAAATAGTTAAATTGTTAAATATCAATGATATCAAAAAATATTTTAAGTTGACAAGTTTAAAACATTTTTTAGAGCCAGCCACAAATGGGTTAGAGTAATAAAAACAATAAAAGAAATGCTGTTACACAGCCTGTAATACTGTGCTTGAGGATAGATGGTAAAGTGGCATTGATGCTTCTCAATAAGATGAAAGCTCCCATTAGTGAATTCATAGAGCAGTCTTTCCTCTGTCCTGCACCCATTCACTTTGATCTTATGCCCATGCAAGCAATATGATGCAGCAGCAGGCATACAGCAGAAGCAAAAGCTGGAAATGACTATGATGAAAGGATGGTTGTGATCTTCGACCTCATTATTACAAAAGCACATTAAGGAAACAGTTTCATCCTATGAGATCCTGCAGAGTGGAACTTAATAATGAGGACACAGTGTTTTCCTGGACAAAGCTGCTCTCATTGCGGACACCAGGACCGTGACACTAATGAACACTTCCCGCTACTTTGCACCTCTTTGTGACAAAATAACATCTCATTTGAAGGGCTGTAAGACAAGGCAGCACAGCAACTAAAGCTCATGTTACTAGCTACATGCTGAGCCACGTCAGTGTAACATTGCTTGATTCCAACATGACAGCCATGTCACAACTCTTACTGATGTCTAGGGTGATTCTAAGGGACAGGTTAGATCTATAAACAGAGTGAAAACCATAAGACATCTTACTCTTGGAAAATGCATTCAGCAGTTTTTACAGAGTGAACAGCAGGATGTAAAGACATTACACTATTATGCAGGTATGGACAGGTCACTTTGATTTTCCAAGTTCTAAGCAAGAAATAAACTCGTTAAGTTTGAGAGTCTTTGTAAGATGGGAAACATCAAATGATTATCTCACTTGGCAGCAGTAATTACCCGCACAACAGCAGGTAGTGCTCACTACAACGTGCACAAAACAGCACAGAAAAATTAATAATGCCAGCACTCATCGGTATTTGCACATATCTAGTAAAATAATGGCATCCCCTGCAAACTGGCAAGGTTTCTGATACATTGTTGGGGAAATTGCATATGTCATATTCCTTATTAAGGTTGGCCTCACAAATATCTATTATAGCCTCTAATATCCTGGTCATTCTGGTTACCTTGCATGACTCAACTTATTGGCATTTGAACTGCCTTATTTGGACAAGCTAGCCCCCTCAGGAATGTGAAGATAATATCCTTGCTTACCAGGGTGTTGACTGGGGGTGGTCTTTTTCCTTACACACAAGTTTAACCACTTGCCGTCCGCCCACCGTCAAATGATGGGGGAGTGGTACGGCTCTCGTTCCGGGACAACGTCATATGACGTTACCCCTTTAAGCTGGGATTGAGCGCGATCGGGTTACGTGCATCCCGGCTCTGTCGGTGGCGGTGTGCCCCCGGGACACACCGCATCACCGGCGGGGGTGAACAGCCATTGGCCATGGCTGTTTGCCATGTCGTCACGGCTAATCATAAATGGTACTGCCCCCATTTGCACGGCACATGTGCGCGATTGGGAGCGCGCTGCGCATACGCATCGGTGGCGGTGTGTTCCCAGGGAACACTGCCTGTCACCATCACTGGTATCAGCCGCCGGCCGGCGGCTGTTGCCTTGTGATCGGCTATGATCTTCTCACAGCCGATCACATGTAATGTAAACAGAGTGGTAACCCACTGTTACCAGCTCTTCTCTCCTCACACAGTTTCCAGCGTGAGGAGAGAAGAGTTAGGATCAGTGAGTTACTGATCTGTAAAGCACCAACACACACCTGTCACATCACCCCTGCCCCCCCAATGCACCTGTCACCCAACAGTCACCCCATCTGCCCCCATAAAGTGCACTTGTCATCATAAAGTGCACCTGTCACCCATCATTGATCGTGGCATGTCACTCGTCACCCATCAGTGACTGTAGCGTGTCACCCGTTACCCATCAGTGACCGTGGCGTGTCACCCGTCACCCTTCAGTGACCGTGGCCTGTCACCCATCACTGACCGTGGCGTGTCACCCATCAGTGACTGTGGGGTGTCACCCATCAGTGACCGTGGTGTGTCACCCATCACTGACTGTGGCATGTCACCCGTCACTGACCATGGCGTGTCACCCGTCACCCATCAGTGACAGTGGCATGTCACCCGTCACCCATCAGTGTCCGTGGCATGTCACCCGTCACCCATCAGTGACCGTGGCATGTCACCCGTCACCCATCAGTGACCGTGGTGTGTCACCCGTCACCCATCAGTGACCGTGTCATATCACCCATCAGTGACTGTGGCATGTCACCCGTCACCCATCAGTGACCGTGGCATGTCACCCGTCACCCATCAGTAACCATGGCATGTAACCCATCAGTGACCGTGGCGTGTCACCCTTCACCCATCAGTGACCATGGCATGTCACCCGTCACCCATCAGTGACTGTGGCATGTCACCCGTCACCCATCCGTGACTGTGGTGTGTCACCCGTCGCCCATCAGTGACTGTGGCGTGTCACCCGTCACACATCAGTGACCATGGCCTGTCACCCATCACTGAACTTGGCCTGTCACCCGTCACCCATCAGTGACCACCACCAGTCACCCATCAGTGACCACTGCCATCACCCGTCACCCATCAGTGACCACCACCAGTCACTCGTCACCCATCAGTGACCACCACCAGACACCAGTCACCCATCAGTGACCACCACCAGTCACCCATCAGTGACCACTGCCATCACCCGTCACCCATCAGTGACCACCACCAGTCACTCGTCACCCATCAGTGACCACCGCCAGACACCCATCAGTGCCCATCACCAGACACCGTCACCCATCAGTAACCACCGCCAAACACCCGTCATTCATCAGTGACCACCGCCAGACACCCGTCACCCATCAGTGACCACCACCAGACACGCGGCACCCATCAGTGACCACTGCCAGACACCCAGCACCCATCAGTGACCGCCACCAGTCACCCGTCACCCATCAGTGACCACCGACAGTCACCCATCAGTGACCACCGCCAGTCACCCGTCACCTATCACTGAACACTGCCAGTCACCCCTCACCCATCAGTGACCAGCACCAGTCACCCATCAGTGACCACCGCCAGACACCCATCACCCATCAGTGACCACCGCCAGACACCCGTCACCCATCTGTGACCACCGCCAGTCACTCGTCACCCATCAGTTACCTCCACCAGTCACCCATCAGTGTAAAAGTCTCACACATTTGGTATTGTCATACTCAGGGGGAGTAGTAGAATGTATTTTGGGGTCTTATTTTTGCTAGGTACATGTTATGTGTTGCTACAGGACCTACAAAAGTATAATAGGAGGTTGAGAAATGAGATGTGTTATTTATGCTCGTAGAATGCCTGAAGGTGCTAGTTCAATATTGGGCTTCTGTATGTGGCCAGGCTATGTAAAAGTCTCACACATGTGGTATTGCCATACTCAGGAGGAGTAGCAGAATGTATTTTTGGGTGTCATTTTTGCTATGTACATGCTATGTGTTGGAAATATCATATAAATGGACAACTTTGTGGAAAAAAATGCATTTTCATTTTTCTCCCACATTTTCCAAAAACTACTGGAAAAAAATGACATGTTCAAAAGACTCATTATGCCTCGTAGATTATACGTTGGGGTGTTTGCTTTCCAAAATGGGGTCATTTTGTGGGCAATTCCATTGTCCTGGTGCTCCAGGGCCTTCAAAAATGTGATAGGTCGTCATGAGTCATGTGTAATTTATGTCCCTAGAATACCTGCCGGCGCTCCCAGCATGTTGGGCCTCTGTATGTGGCCAGGCTGTGAAAAAGTCTCAGACATGTGATATCGCCATAATAAGGAGGAGTAGCAGAATGTGTTTTAGGGTGTAATTTGTGGTATGCATATGCTGGGTGTGAGAAATAACAATTTTATGACAATTTTGTGAAAAAAAAGAAAAAAAAATCTTAATTTTGCAAAGAATTGTGGGAAAAAATTACAACTTCAAAAAATTCACCATGCCTCTTACTAAATACCTTGGACGGTCTACTTTCCAAAAGGGGGTCATTTGGGGGTAGTTGTACTTTCCTGGCTTGTTAGGGTCTCAAGAAATGACATAGGCTGTCAGTATATCAGGTGTGATCAATTTTCAATGATTAGCACCATAACTTGTAGACTTTATAACTTACACAAGGACCAAATAATATACAGGCGGTCCCCTAGTTACAAACATCTGACTTACAAATGACTCCTACTTAAAAATGGAGGGAGACAACAAGAAGTGAGAGAAAATCTACTCCTAGGAAGGGGAATTCACTCCTGTAAGAGTTATTATGGGAAAAAGGTGTCTCCACTGAAGCTTTATCACCAAGGATTGTTTCCACAACAACCCAAAATTTTCAAAATCCAATTATCATTGGGACAGGAAGTGAGGTGAAATCTTCTGAACAGAGACATAGACAGCAAAACAAACATTACAGGGGTGTTAACCCTTCCCTATGCTATCCAAAAATCTTAAAAATAGTTTTTTGGCTGAAGCTACACTTAAGAAATGTACCTGTTCCGACTTACAAACAAATTCAACTTAAGAACGAACCTACAGACCCTATCATGTTTGTAACCCGGGGACCGCCTGTACACTTATTTGGGTTATTTTTACCACAGATATGTAGCAGTATAAATTTTGGCCAAAATTTATGAAGAAAAATTACTAATTTGCAAAATTTTATGACAGAAACAAAGAAAATGCATTTTTTCACAACATTTTTAAAAATGTTTTATTTATAGTTCAAAAAATAAATAACCCACTAGTGATTAAATACCACCAAAAGAAGGCTCTATTTGTGTGAAAAAAAGGACGCAAATTTCATATGGGCACAGTGTTGCATGACTGAGTAATTGTCATTCAATGTGTGATAGCGCTGAAAGCTGAAAAATGGCCTGGACAGGAAGGGGGTTTTCGTGCCCAGTACTGATGTGGTTAATACCACAGCCCAAACTGGTATAAGTTAGTCTCACCCAGAACAGCCACGAGGCACGTGTCTAGTCCTGATCCCCTGTGCCATGTAAGGGACTCCATGGCGAGGGAAACAAGCACCTTTAGTTAAGTATTCTTGATATTTTCTTTATCTATATCTGTCATAACTTTTAATATATGTTATATTTTTAAGTATTTGTGTGATCTCTCTTTACACATATCGAACACAACCCCAAAAAAAGGTGATAAGAAATTTGGTACCAGAAGTGGGGATGATTTAGGCAAATAAGAGATACAGAAATTATGCAGAATTGTGCTAGACTGCTTGTGCTGGGTTTAATGTTGTGTACTTGTATTATGAGCCACAGTACATTCAGAAAGCGTAGGAAATGTTTCAGATACTTAGCTGGCTTATTTGAGGTGCCTTTAGGTGATCAGATGCAAGCCGATTTCCACGACTGGACACCGGCTTGCGATTTTGTTTTTGTTTGATAAATTGGGCAAGAGACTGATATACAAATGAAACTGTTGTATCTTCAGGAAGCCTCAATTTGCAATAGTAATAACATTGGTCTCTGGACTTTAGACGTTTCAGAGCAATGAGACTATTTTGAATATTGAAAACGATGAGCTGACCGCTCAGATTGATTGTTATGTGTATGTCCGAATTGTTTGAAGCTAGCTAATGGACATGATACTTGTTTGTGTTGTCGTTATAAAATGACAAGGTTACCTTAAAATAGATAGGTAATGCTTAGTATGATTTGTAAAATAAGTTTTGTCACTTATGTTTGAGGATCATCCTATATAAGAAGGTATTTGGGACTCAGAGATGAGAACGCTTTCATTTGCAGATTCCTCCCTCCCTTTACATGCTCTGTGTGTCTCTGTGTAAATAAAGAGAGGAAACAGATAAAGAGACAGCATTCCACCATTTGTAACCCCCCCCCCTTAAAAGATTGTGCCTGTCTGCGAAGCAGGAAAGTTCTGAACATCTAAGAAATAAGCAATATACTGTTACATGTAATGTTTAAATGTGGGTGATATATAAGATCAAGGGAAATGTTTAATTATGTTGCAAAAATACAATCCTAGTTGAAATTGTTAGTTTTTTGCTTTGTAACTCTAGGATTCAGTTTAAACAAAGAAAGAAAAGGCTGACTGCGGTCGACACCCTTTAAGTTCCTAAATACAGCCATGATTATTATAATTATTTAAATGTTTAGTTCTCCATTCCAGCCTACTAGGTGTGGAAATGGAGAAGGCTCCACCCACTGATAAAAAACCTGATCTTACCCTTTAATGAAAGTCATTTGAACAAGATAGTTGACTAGTAAAGACCAGGCTTAGATAATTTTTACTAACAGTATATGATATGATAAAGTGAAAGATCACTGGAGATAAATATGTCTATGTAGTGTCTTGATTGGTGATTGTAATGAAGTGTGAAACTTTAGAATACAAAACTAATGATTGTTTTATAAGTTTTTTGTTAATACAGAAAGGACCAGATTTGTTCCTAGAAGTTTCCAAGATTTGTATGGGAAGAGGTTGAAATAGAAAAATCAATATGGATTTAGTGGTGTATAATATGTGTGCACAATGTGATGAACACACTGCAAATGTTATTGTGAATGTTAAACATGGTGAATTATTGACAACTGGATGTCCTTTAATGAAAATCCATGTGGTGATTAATTAATTAATGAGCTCATTTAACATGGGTAGAAAAGAGTACACTCTCATTAAACAAATATGGCCATATGATTTGTCTGGGAAGTGTTTTGAATATGGGTTTTGTGCTAACCATTTGTTTATTTCTAGGTGGGAAATGTAATGATAACCTACTAAGACCTGTCATTTTGTTTACTTCCTAGATAGTGCTAAACAGCATCAATCCACCTGTCTGATATGGTTTAATGTCCAAGAACTAAAGACGAAGATTACAGAATACATTGACAACTTGCATAGTCTTAATTGTTGATATTTTGTTTGTTTTTGTGAATGTAATGACAGTTTTATTAGAACTGATTGTAAACAGAGCAGCCAATAATTTTGATGCTGCGTGATTACAGCATACATTGACAACTTGCATCGTCTTAATTGTTGATATTTTGTTTGTTTTTGTGAATGTAATGACAGTTTTATTAGAACTGATTGTAGACAGAGCAGCCAATAATTTTGATGCTGCGTGATGGGTATTCAAGTTTTTTTCCTTCTGATTAAGTTGAATATGAAACATATTTCTTATGGTTTGGATGTTATAAGAATACCTAAACATAATATGTTTATCTTCCTCTACTGTCCCTTCCTGTGTGTAATTAGCTTGATTTATAGCTGGATCTACTTTAACCACTTCAGCCCCGGAAGGATTTCACACTTTAGAACCAGAGCACATTTTGCGATTTGGCACTGCGTCGCTTTAACTGACAATTGCGCGGTCGTGCGACGTTGTACCCAAACGAAATTTGCATCCTTTTTTTCCCACAAATAGAGCTTTCTTTTGGTGGCATTTGATCCCCTCTGCGCCATTTCTGATCGCCGCTATAAACAAAAGAAGAGCAACAATTTTGCAAAAAATCCCAAATTTCTTACTTTTTGCTAAAATCCAAAAAAAAATATAAAAAAACATTTTTTTCATCGGTTTTGGCTGATTTATATTCTTCCTCATATTTTTGGTAAAAAAAATCGCAATCGGCGTTTATTGATTGGCTTGGGCAAAAGTTGCAGCGTTTACGGATGATGAGAATTAATTTCTGAGGTTTTTAATTTTTTTTTTATTTTTTACTAGTAATGGCGGCGATCTGCGATTTTTAGTGGTACTGCAATTTTGCAGCGGACATGTCAGACCATTTTGACACTTTTTTGGGACCATTGGCATTTATACAGCGATCAGTGCTATAAAAATGCACTGATTACTGTGTAAATTCCATTGGCAGTGAAGGGGTTAACCTGCAGGGGGCGCTCTAAGGGTTAACTGTGTTCCCTGGGCGTGTTCTAACTGTGTGTGGGCTGCTCTGACTGGGGATGATCACAGCTTCCATGTAGAGGAAGGCTGTGATCATCGCCCTTCCCCCTCTATGAGAACGGAGGTCCGTGTTTACATACACGGACCTCCGTTCTCTCGCTGCGGGGGGGCCATCGCAGGTAGCCGGCGGAGATCAGGTCCGCCCTACCTGCTCCCTGCCCCCCCCGAACACAGCGAGCGCGCCTCCGGCGGCGCGCGCTCACAATATTAGTTATCGCGGCCGCCGTCAGGTGACGGCGGTTTGCGATAACGAGCCACCTTGACGCCGTCACGCTGCGGCGGGCGGTTGGCAAGTGGTTAATAGATTTTGCCATAATCATTGCAGTGGCATGAAGTGCAGAACCACTGTTGGAGTGTGCGAAAAAAAAACAGAATCCACAGGATGTGCACAGTACAGGAAGAGATTGGGTGATACTAAAGGTTAAAGGGTTTACAAGTTTGAAGTATATTTTTCATTATGAATGACTGTTTCAATTCAAGCTAATCATGTCATTTATTGTGAAAAAAAGTATTTTTATGTCCACTCAATCAAAGATAATCATGATTACTGCAATGGAATTTTTAAACCAAGTCCTTCAAAATTAAGGTGCTGTAAAAATTGATATATACATTGTTATATCTGACACTTAGTGATCCTTTGGCCACCACATTTGATACAATTTTCTTGGTAAATGTTTATGAAATGAAATAAGTTCCCAGGTTTGGTTTTCCTCAATTCTCCCCAATTGCTTGGATGTGGGACTGGCATGTAGAGTATAGTGACACATCAGGTGTGGGTAGTTTACACATATTGGGGTCAGTGTAGACAAGAGCCAGTTAGCCTGCTAGAATGTCTTTAGTGTGGGAGGAGACCGGAGTACACAGAGGAAACACACACATTAAGTGGTTTGAAGTTGGGCCTATGGTTGGACATTATTACGTTTAGATATAAAAGTAGAGTTTAGTTGGGTAATGGGTGGTGGTGTTCCTGTACCAATATTTCACCCTGAATGAGAAAAAGCTGAGTTTTTCCTTTTAGTGTTAGGCCAGGTCATTAGGGATTGTAAATTTAACTGTTCAGAAATCAAAATCTATGATGGGCTATATGGGCATTATTGTTAAGTATGGAAGGTTGGAATGGCAGTCTTGGTAACACACCTGCCTTGACATCAACCACAAGCATATTGGAGGAAGCAGACACTTTTGACAGCAGCAACCGTCTATAAAGACCATGATCAGCAGCTGAACTGTTGGTGTAAGTTACACCTGTTCTAATGGTTGAATACCTGAACTGTTTCCATCTGCTATCACGGTCAAGTACCTGAATTGTTTTATTTGCTCTGATAGTTGAGTATCTGAACTGTTCCATTTGCAATCATGATCAAGTACCTGAATCTGATGGTGAAGTACCTGAACTGTTTTGTCTGCTCTGATGGTCAAGTGCTTGAACTGTCTGTAAACTTTCAGCTACCATGTGGTTATGTGCCTGCACGTCTATGACTTGTGAGCTGCAATAGTTAGAAGGATATGGACTTTGTATTCTACAGTTCTTTCTGTTCTACAGCGTTGCAATTGTTGTGCTGCAGCTGCGATCTGATCACCAGATGTCTAAGACTCTGCTGTCCATCACCAGGTATGGAGGATTTTGACAAGTTTCTACAGGTTTAAACTCTTGGAAAGGAAAGTTTGATGTTCATACCTGCTCCTGTGCTTTCGAAAGGAGAAGTTTGGTGTTATTCTGTTAGTCCATCATATAGTTTTAACCACTTGCCGACCATCGACCGGCATCTGACGGCGACAAAGTGGCTGGATATTGCAAACCACCATTATATGACGGCGGCTGCGAGATCACGCACTGTGAGCGTGCGCGCGCCGCCGGAGGCAGGCTCGCACGCTCACTGTGTTCCGGTGGGGCCAGGGCAGACTCTATCGCTGCCGGCTACCCACGATGGTCCCCTGCAGTGAGAGAACGGAGGTCCGTGTATGTAAACATGGATCTCCGTTCTGACAGAGGGGGGAGGGCTGTGATCACAGGCTTCCTGTATATGGAAGCCGTGATCACTCCCCTCCCCCTGCCAGCCCAGCACCAATACAGTTAGAACACAGTGAGGGAACACAGTTAACCCTTAGAATGCCCCCTCCAGGTTAACCTCTTCACTGCCAATGGCATTTACACAGTAATCAGTGCATTTTTATAGCACTGATCGCTGTATAAATGCAAATGGTCCCAAAAAAGTGTCAAAATGGTCCAACATGTCCGCTGCAATATCGCAGCACCGCTAAAAATCGCAGATCGCCGCCATTACTAGTAAAAAAATAAATAAAAACCCTGATTGCGATTTTTTTTACCAAAAATATGAGGAACAATATAAATCTTCCAAAACTGATGAAAAAAAATGTTTTTTTATATATTTTTTTGGATTTGTATTTTAGCAAAAAGTAAGAATTTGGTTTTTGTTTGCAAAATTGTCGCTCTTCTTTTGTTTATAGCGGTGATCAGAAATGACACAAAGGAGATCAAATACCACCAAAAGAAAGCTCTATTTGTGAGGAAAAAAAGGACGCAAATTTTGTTTGAGTACAACGTCGCACGACCGCGCAATTCTCAGTTAAATCGACGCAGTGCCGAATCGCAAAAAGTGTTCTGGTCCTAAAGTGTGAAATCCTTCCGGGGTTGAAGTGATTAAGTTTGGATATTTTTATATTTTTCAGCCCTAACATAGCTGAATGATATGTTCTGTGCAGGTAAATCAGACAGGGAAAGGAAAGTAGGTATCTACACTTAAGACTTCACATTAGATCCCCCATTTTTCATTTAAGGTAAACCGGGGGGTGGGAGAATTATTCTTTTTGTTTACAAATAGTCAGGTGCTTTCTTTATTGTTGATGTTGTGTTTATGTACAGTTGGAGGCATTATAGGATTTGTGAGCCAGGGGGTGGAGTGTTGGGGAAATTGCATATTTCATATTCCTTATTAAGGTTGGCCTCACAAATATCTATTATAGTCTCTAATATCCTGGTCATTCTGGTTACCTTGCATGACTCAACTTATTGTCATTTGAACTGCCTTATATGTACAAGCTAGCCTCCTCAGGAATGTGAAGATAATATCCTTGCTTACCAGGGTGTTGACTGGGGTGGTCTTTTTCCTTACACTGAAGTTTAATACCACAGCCCAAACTGGTATAAGTTAGTCTCACCCAGAACAGCCATGAGGCACGTGTCTGGTCCTGATCCCCTGTGCCATGTAAGGGACTCCATGGCGAGGGAAACAAGCACCTTTAGTTAAGTATTCCTGATGTTTTCTTTATCTGTATCTGTCATTACTTTTAATAAATGTTATACTTTTAAGTATTTGTGTGATCTCTCTTGGCACATATCGAACACAACCCCCAAAAAATGTGATAACAGATACATTTACTGCACTACCGTAAAATAGGATTTTTGACTTACCAGGAAAATCAATTTCCTGGAGTATAGTATGGCACACAGGCTTCTTAGTCTTTGCAACTGGGTTATATGCAGCTACCATTAGGTGATTGGACACTGGCAAAAAAGCTGCTAGGACATCTGCCATCCCACTTCCAGCTAACCTTAGTTTTGTGACAAGCAATAGGGAGATCATAAAATCAGACAGCAGGTCCTGTGTCCTGTACTTGTACTCAGGGAAATGGATTTTGCTGGTGAGTCAAAAAACAAATTTACCTGCTCGTACAGTACATGACACAGACGTCTCAGTCTTTACAAATGGGACACCAAAAAGAAGTTAAAAAAAGAGGTGTGCAACATAGCAAACATTACCGGGAGGCCCATATAACAACCTTGTGTGAGCCATCAGGCAGTACAAAGAGGGAATATGATTTTCAAAAGGAAGCAGTAGTACAGAGGTAAACTTCCACAGCCCACACTACATCCAAGCAGTGCGGTGCAATCTTCTTAGGATGCCTTGGAGCAGGACTTAAGGAAGAAAGGGTAATATACTGGTTAAAGGATAAGTTCATCAGGATGTAACATATTACGAACTGTCTGGTCTCTGCATCCCCTGCCCCGAATTCCCCGATCTGACATCTAGCGAGGATCCCCCCCGTCCCGCCAGCGCTCACAATTATAGCAAAAAACTTGGCTCCGCCCGCACGGGTCACTCATTCACAGTGTTCTGCGAAGGGACAACGACAAGGTCTGGCAGCCTTTTAGTTTTCAATGAACTACCAAGATGCTGCGGTAGTTCATTCTCTCTTCTTGTCAGATTGTATCTGCTTGCCTGTATAGGATGTACGGGCACGCAGATACACTGGCAGATCTACAGGAAACCTGCATGGCACCTGCGATCTGCTGATCGCTGGTGAAATGCTTTAGAGGCTCCAGAAAGAAAAAATAATAAATGCACATTTTTTTTACCTGCAAAAAAATGTGCATTTATTATTTTTGTAAAAGGTGAACTTATCCTTTGGTGGAGGGCAGAGACCACCTTGGAGAGAAAGGAGGACTTAGGCCTCAAGACCACTTTGCAACACTATGAAAGGCTCCATACAAGAGAAGGCCCCCAATTTAGAGACTCTTCTTGCAGACATAATAGCAGCCAGAATGGCCATCTTGTGTGAAAGGTCTGACAAAAGAATGTCTTGGATAGGTTCAAAAGGCGGTTTCTACAAAGCTTAGATAACCAGGTTGAGGTCCCAGGGGGAAAGAGGGGATTGGTAGGAGGAGAGATGTAAGCTACACCCTGAACAAAAGCCTTTATGAGAGAGTAAAGCACCCTATATGTTATTTGATTCTCTTTCAATTACTGCTGAAGGGCAGCCGCTGTGCGTTGGATCATGTATCTGGTACATGATCAGCACATTGATTAGCGGGTCCTAACCAATGACTGATCGCCGTCATTCATGTGCTGTAAACAACACAGAGCTATGTACACTGGCATGCGATCTTGCTGTTTTTTAATTCTCTGCAAAGCAGAGTAAAATCAGCACATATTAGACACATTACACATTGTTATTGATTGCCTCTAGATGTTAACCCCGTCCCAGCCAGAGTCATTAGTACAGTGACCGTGTGTAGTATTAGCACTGATCACTGCATTATTGTCACTACTGATGTCAGCTAGTGTACCCCTCCAGCAAAGACGGCTGGTGAAATTTTAGGATGGGGGGCACCAGACCCCACCCTTTCTTTTGACCCCTCCCACTTCTCATAAGCCCCACCCCTTATAGGTTCCACCCATTGTGTCAGGAGTATACAGCCCAGCATCACCAGATAGGATATACAGCATCACCAGATAGGTGTATAGAGAGTCACCAGATAGGGGTATACAGAGTCACCAGATAGGAGTATACAGAGTCACCAGATAGGAGTATACAGAGCCACCATATAGGAGTATACAGAGCCACCAGATAGGGGTATACAGAGCCCCAGATAGCAGTATACAGAGCCACCAGATAGCAGTATACAGAGCCACCAGATAGGGTATACAGAGCCATCATATAGGAGTATACAGAGTCAAAATATAGGAGTATACAGAGCCACCATATAGGAGTATACAGAGCCACCATATAGAAGTATACAGAGCCAACATATAGAAGTATACAGAGCCCCAGATAGGAGTATACAGAGCCACCATATAGGAGTATACAGAGTCCCAGATAGGAGTATACAGAACCACCATATAGGAGTAAGCAGAGCCACCATATAGAATTATACAGAACCACAGATAGCAGTATAGAGAGCCACCAGATAGCAGTATACAGAGCCCCAGATAGGAGTATACAGAGCCACCATATAGCAGTAAACAGAGCCACCAGCTAGGAGTATACAGAAACACCAGATAGGAGTATACAGAGCCACCAGATAGGAGTATACAGAGCCACCAGATAGGGGTATACAGAGCCACCAGATAGCAGTTTAGAGAGCCACCAGATAGCAGTATACAGAGCCACCAGATAGGAGTATACAGAGCAACCAGATAGGGTATACAGAGCCATCATATAGGAGTACAGAACCACCATATAGGAGTATACAGAGCCACCATATAGGAGTATACAGAGTCCGAGATAGGAGAATACAGAGCCACCATATAGGAGTATACAGAGTCCCAGATAGGAGTATACAGAGCCACCATATAAAAGTATACAGAGTCCCAGATAGGAGTATACAGAGCCACCATATAGGAGTATACAGAACCACCATATAGCAGTATACAGAGCCCCGGATAGGAGTAAACAGAGCCCCAGATAGGAGTATAGAGAGCCACCAGATAGCAGTATACAGAGCTCCAGATAGCAGTATACAGAGCCACCAGATAGAAGTATATAGAGCCCTAGATAGCAGTATACAGAGCAACCAGATAGCAGTATACAGAGCCACCATATAGAATTATACAGAGCCCCAGATAGGAGTACAGAGAGCAACCAGATAGCCGTATACAGAGCCCCAGATAGGAGCATACAGAGCCACCAGATAGGAGTATACAGAGACACCATATAGCAGTATACAGAGCCCCAGATAGGAGTATACAGAGCCACCGTATAGCAGTAAAGAGAGCCATCAGCTAGGAGTATACAGAAACACCAGATAGGAGTATACAGAGCCACCAGATAGGAGTATACAGAGCCACCAGATAGGGGTATACAGAGCCACCAGATAGCAGTTTAGAGAGCCACCAGATAGGAGTATACAGAAACACCAGATAGGAGTATACAGAGCCACCAGATAGGAGTATACAGAACCACCAGATAGGAGTATACAGAGCCACCAGATAGGGTATACAGAGCCACCAGATAGGGTATACAGAGCCATCATATAGGAGTATACAGAGCCACCATATAGGAGTATATAGAGACATTGGATAGGAGTATACAGAGCCACCATATAGAAGTATACAGAGCCACCATATAGGAGTATACAGAGTCCCAGATGGGAGTATACGGAGCCACCATATAGGAGTATACAGAACTACCATATAGCAGTATACAGAGCGCCAGATAGGAGTATACAGAGCCCCAGATAGGAGTATACAGAGCCCCAGATAGGAGTATACAGAGCCACCAGATAGCAGTATACAGAGCCACCAGATAGAAGTATATAGAGCCCTAGATAGCAGTATACAGAGCAACCAGATAGCAGTATACAGAGCCACCATATAGAATTATACAGAGCCCCAGATAGGAGTACAGAGAGCAACCAGATAGCAGTATACAGAGCCCCATATAGGAGTATACAGAGACACCATATAGGAGTATACAGAGCCACCATATAGGAGTATACAGAGTCCCAGATAGGAGTATACAGGGCCACCATATAGGAGTATACAGAACCACCATATAGCAGTATACAGAGCCCCAGATAGGAGTATACAGAGCCACCAGATAGAAGTATATAGAGCCCTAGATAGCAGCATACAGAGCAACCAGACAGCACTACACAGAGCCACCATATAGAATTATACAGAGCCCCAGATAGGAGTACAGAGAGCAACCAGATAGCAGTATACAGAGCCCCAGATAGGGGTATACAGAGCCACCATATAACAGTATACAGAGCCACCAGATAGGAGTATACAGAGACACCATATAGCAGTATACAGAGCCCCAGATAGGGGTATACAGAGCCACCATATAACAGTATACAGAGCCACCAGATAGGAGTATACAGAGACACCATATAGCAGTATACAGAGCCACCATATAGGAGTATACTCAGTGGCTTGTGGTGCTCCAGGCTGGTGATGATGGGAGATGAGTCAGGACTTGTCTTGGCCTGGTGGGACTGAAGGACTCAGTCAGGAGTGGTCTCAGGAGGAGTGTGGGACAGTGGGACCCCAGTCACTCACTGTTGGTGCCGGAGGAGGTGGTCTGGCTGTGGCTGCTGGGCTGGCACATGGCTGCTGGGCTAAGGCAGTCACTGAGTGTCAGGCTGTGGGCAGTGCAAGAGAGAGAGTTGGGGGGAGGGCCCGAGTCGGCCTGGTGCTGCCGTCCGGTCCCAGCCTCACACAAGTGCCCTGGTTGTCATCTGAGGAGCACGGACGGGAACCCGGTGGAGACGTGCTGCACCAGCAACTAATCACACACCCTGCAGCCAGCACATCCGCCACAGTCCGGCCCCTGCCCACCGCACCAATCACTGGCAGTCAGTGGGCTCAGGCAGCCAATTAGTGTAAGGATGTGCGCTTCTTTAGCGCACATACCTTACACTCCAGGACTGACCAATAGGCTCACTACTTGCTGTCAGCAGACAGCAAGGAGCCTGAAGAAAAAAAAAATTACTATACCGGCGCCACCTTTAGGGGGTCGGGCTGACATTTTTTTTTTGTTCATTGCCAGTGAGGAGGCGGTGCCCAAGAGCCCCTTATTGACTGGCCGCCACTGCCCTCCAGCCAGCTTCAGCTAGTGTGAGATTGCCCGCCATATTAACAGTTTGTACACACTATACGTTTCACGCAAACCAAATAATATACACTTATTGGGATTTCTTTCTTTTTTTTCACCAAAGACATGTAGCAGAATACATTTTAGCCTGAATTCATTAAGAAAAAGGGATTTTATTAAAACTTACCGTAAAGTCCTTTTCTCCGAGTTCACGGACAGATGCAGCTCATCATGATGTGTGGGGTTTATGCTTGTCCCACTAGGAGTTAACTAGGCAGGGAAAAGAAACAGCTGGCCCCTCCCATGGGGGCTGTCCTCTCTTCCTACATAAACCCCCTCATAGCACATCTCTTCAGTTCGTACACAAGCCGTACCAGAACAGAGCACAGAGGGGTGGGTGCTGCGTCTGTCAGTGAACTCGGAGAAAAGGATTTTACGGTAAGTTTTAATAAAATCCCTTTTTCTCCTATCATTCACTGACAGACGCAGCTCATCATGACGTGTGGGGACGTCCCCAAGCTGTGGCAAAAAGAGGGGTG
This sequence comes from Glandirana rugosa, assembly GCA_018402905.1. NCBI lineage: Eukaryota > Metazoa > Chordata > Amphibia > Anura > Ranidae > Glandirana > Glandirana rugosa. Next base: position 1,132,517 of record BLSH010521002.1, read on the forward strand.
GGTAAACGCTAACAACAGTACCCAACTGAACCTCTAAGGAGGCGCCAGACGCGCCTACACTGCCGCCTGCAAAACTTTGCAGCCAAAAGCAGCATCCGAAGATGCAAACACATCAACTTTATAAAACTTAGTGAAAGTGTGAACCGAGGCCCAAGTGGCCGCCTTGCACACCTGTGACACCGAGGCCTGGTGTCTGAAAGCCCAGGAAGTGATAACAGCCCGGGTAGAATGAGCCGTGACCGGAAAAGGGGGAACCTTGCCCCGAACAGAATACGCATGGGTCACGGTTTTTCTAATCCAACGAGAAATCGTAGCCGACGAGGCCGCCAACCCTTTGCGCGGGCCCTCTGGCAGTACAAACAAGGCATCAGCTTTTCAAAAAGAAGCTGTAGCAGCCAAGTACACCCGTAAGGCCCTTACCACGTCCAAAGCATGCAACTCAAACTCCATTGGGTACGATGGGCGAGGGCACAATGAAGGAAGGACAACATCTTCATTAATGTGAAAGGAAGAAACCACCTTCGGAAGGAAGGAAGGAGAGGGTCGCAAGACCGCCTTATCCTTATGCATGACTAAGTAGGGAGACTTGCACGATAGTGCTGCTAATTCCGACACCCGCCTGGCGGAAGTGATGGCAACTAAAAAAGGCCACCTTCTGCGACAGCAGTTGTAAGGAAATCTCCCTGATATTCTCATAAGGTGGTTTCTGTAGAACAGAAAGCACCAAATTCAGATCCCACGGAGCCATCGGAGTCCTCACCCGAGGCGCCACGTGTCGCACACCTTGTACAAAGGTACGAATCAACGAGTGCGAAGCTAAGGGTCTCTGGAAGAGAATCGCCAGAGCCGATATCTGGCCCTTGAGAGTACTCAAAGCCAGTTTTTTTTTGTTTTTTTGTTTTGTTTTGCGCCCGTCGGTTCCCCTTTCTGCCCCTAAAAAGGGGGGGAAGGCAGGAACTCTCACTCACCACTCCGACGAGCGCCGTGGGTAGCCACCCAGTCACAGACCTTCCGCCCCCTCTTGGGCGGTATGCTGCAGGCCAGAAAATCACCCTTCCCGAATCGCATCCGGGAGTGGGTGCAAGGGGGGTCACCCCAGGCCGCCCGCACGGAACGGGCACGATGCGGCGGGTCCCTGTACGTCGGGACTGGCTCGCATCGGTTGGCCAGGTCGGGGAAAGTACAGAGCCCATGGACTCTCTATGCCCTGACCGGCTTCTTGATAGCAGATCAAATGCTTGATAGAAGACAAATAAAAGTAAAAGAAAATTAAATAAAAAGAATGGTCACAAACAGGACCGCAATTCCCCTGAAGGGAAGCCAGGTCAACTCCTTGCAAACTAGGCACTGAAACTGAAGAGATGTGCTATGAGGGAGTTTATGTAGGAAGAGAGGACGGCCCCCATGGGAGGGACCAGCTGTTTCTTTTCCCTGCCTAGTTAACTCCTAGTGGGACAAGCATAAACCCCACACGTCATGATGAGCTGCGTCTGTCAGTGAACGATAGGAGAAATTAGATTTTTAAAACTTTTTATTGGATATGTTTAATAGCAGAAAGTAATATATATATATATATATATATATATATATATATATATATATATTTCAAAATGTTTTCCTTTTTCTATAATAAAAAACTCAGTGATCAAATACCACCAAAAAAAGCTATTTGTGTGAAAAAAATATATACATTTCATTTTGGACACAGTGTTGCATGACTGCGCAATTGTCAGTGAAAGTAACGCAGTGCAATAGCAAAGAATGGCCTGGTCATGAAGGGGGTAAAAACCTTCCGGGGGGCAAGTAGAGAAAAACTATAGTGTACAGCATATTATGCATTAGGGTTTTAACTTGGTCTATGTGCGATCAATAATAATGTGTGTTTCTGGCTCCCAGGCATTAGTAATCTGGCCCGCTTCTTACAGATGCTATTCTATTATTTGGGAGAGTATTTATGGGGGTAAATGAACCAGACACCTTTAGTTGTAACTAAGGCCAACGTTAGATGAATCTTGTTAGCAGGGGACAGCTTTCTTTTACTGGATATGTGCAACTAAAAGTTTTTATTAGTAGAAGAAGTGCTTGCTTTGTGGACTTTTGTGTGATCTTAGTCAAATGATGAAGGAAAAAAAAAGAAAGAATAGTATAGAACACAGGTGTCAAATTGGCGGCCCTCCAGCTATTGCGGAACTACAAAATCCATGAGGCATTGCAAGGCTGACAATTACAAGCATGACTCCCACAGGCAGACGCATGATGGGACTTGTAGTTTCGCAACAGCTGGAGGGCCGCCAGTTTGACACCCCTGGTATAGAATATGATTTTTTTATGGAATTTTGTAATGGATTAGATATACAGACGGTCCCCTAGTTACAAACATCTGACTTACAAATTACTCCTACTTACAAACGGAGGGAGACAACACGACGTGAGAGGAAATACACCACTAGGAAGGGAAATTCACTCCTATAAGAGGTATCATGGGAAAAAGGTGTCTCCACTGAGGCTTTATCACCAATCCTGGTCTCCACAACAACCCAAAATTTTCTAAATTCAATTTTTATAGGGACAGAAAGTTAGGTAAAATCCTCTAAACAGCAGCACAGACAGCAAAACAAACCTTACAGGGGTGTTACCCCTTCCATATGCTGTCCAAAAAACGTTTAAATTATTGTTTTGGCTTGAGCTAAACTTAAAAATGTACCTGTTCCGACTTACAAACAAATTCAACTTAAGAACAAACCTACAGTCCCTATCTTGTTTGTAACCCAGGGACCGCCTGTACAGCACATGTAAAAGCAAAAAGCTAAATGTAAACTGTATCAGTCACTACTGTATCTCCTGTAAAGTTGCAAAGGTTAGCAAAAGGAACCAGTGAGAGCTGCACCAGACGATCAAACGTCTGGGAAGTGTCAGTTTCGCAGTGGACTTCAGGGAGCAATTACTCCTGAAATGAGCAGTGAGAGAAGTGGAAAAACTATGTGGTTGTACTTTACTGCTTCTTTATCTCAGTGCAAATCCACCAGTCACACATGACTGAAAACAGTCCTTTGGGTGACCATTTTGCAGAGCATCATAATGGTTCACAGAGTCTGAAGGGCATTTATACCCTTTAGATCAGTCTCCAAAGGTGGGAATTTGATACCATTTTATAACAAAGGAATGTTTCCGGATGTACACCTGTGGAATGTTGAGTCCCAAAAGGCCTGATAAAGGAAATAAAATTATCAGTGTTTCACTGAGGACATTTTGGTAGAGAGTGATAGATTGTGTAGATAGTAGGTGGTGTTGTCTCCTGGCGTGATCACCCCATTTATATATACATTGGTTTAACTGTCTCCATGTTAGTGATTGCCAATAAATAGTTAACATTGTTATCAAGATGGGAGTATATAAGCGCCAACGGACACGGATGATTTATATCCTAAGGAAGTTCTGGTCAGGAACAAAACATGTCGATGTGGACTCCAAGGGTTTTATTTCAGCCACACTAACTTGTATACCTAACGTATTAAATTGTGGACCATATGATATGCATTACCTTGTAGTTAAGCTTTTTGCTAGATGTGTCGGTCAAAGGTTTTCTTTGGGACCAAGGGTCAGACTTATCCACAATTTATGGATTCATTGTTGCACATACTGCTTTGTACAATACAAAACACTTTAATTATGATAGCTGAGTGTATACCTAATGCATGAGAGCCTGAGAGGCAATCTGCACAGAGCATGGAGCCGTCTGTTGATACCTGGTATTTAGGTGCAAGATTGATACAAATTACTTTTACCTAGAATGCATTTTTGTCTATTTTGAGTGGACTGCAATAAGTGAAGATCTACAAAGGCATTTATTGTAAAGGAGTAAGTCCTTTTTCCATGGAAATGGGTTTGCCATGATGAGACATCATTCCAGTTAAAGAACAGGTTACAGCTTACATTTTCCCTGCAAAAAGGAGATTGCTTACTGGATTTACTGGATGAAGGTTTGAGTCGTCTATATATTTTATGTGCAGTCATTTATTTGGAAGTTCATTGTGTACACAGATAATAGGATTACTATGTCCACTATTTGCTCATGACATGCAGGATCTTGATTGGTGCACGTATGCCAATCAGTAGAATCATTGTGCTAGGGCCAGTGCACCAATATTGGGATTTTATCAATCTCTGCATATGCATACCTTCAATGTTTAGGTTCCGAGTTTATTTTTGGGGTTCTGAATTTCTGTTTTCTGTTTCAGACCTGTGCATTTATAATTATATCTATGGTGACTACTGCTGCATCCAAGGGCATACTATATTTCCACTATGTGTTCAGAGAGAAGGGGTAGGAATTTTCATAAGCTTGACTAAAGTTTATCCCTCTAATTATATATGGGGAATCATTTCTCTTATACTGCAATTTGATCATATAATAGCATGTGTATGGATTAGTATCTCCCAGCTATTGCTGGTTATAACCACTTCAGCCCCCTTAATGACCAGGGCATTTTTTGCGATACGGCACTGCGTCGCTTTAACTGACAATTGCGCGGTCGTGCGACATTGTACCCAAACAAAATTGACGTCCTTTTTTCCCCACAAATAGAGCTTTCTTTTGGTGGTATTTGATCACCTCTGCGGTTTTTATTTTTGCGCTATAAAGAAAGAGCGACAATTTTGAAATAAAAAGCAATTTGTTTTTTACATTATGCTATAATGCATATCCAAAAAAAAAAAAAACTAATTGATTTATCAGTTTAGGCCGATATACATTCTTCTGCATATTTTGGTAAAAAAAAATTGTAATAGGTGTATATTGATTGTTTTGTGCAAAAGTTATCACGTCTACAAACTATGGGATAGATTTAGGGACTTTTATATTTTTTTACTGTTTTTACCGGTAATGGCAGCGATCTGCGATTTTTAACGGGACTGCGACATTGTGGCGTAGAAATCTGAACCGAAATGACACTTTTTGGGGACCAATGACATTATTGCATTGATCAGTGCTATAAAAATGCAATGATCAATGTAAAAGTGACACTGGCAGGGAAGGGGTTAACACTAGGGGGCGATCAAGTGGTTAAGTGTGTTCCCTGGGTATGTTCTAACTGAAGGGGGGGATGACTGGGAACAGTAGATCTCTGTCATGTCCCCTGTCAGAATGGGGATCTGCCTTGTTTACATAGGCAGATCCCTGTTCTGCCTCTGTACTAGGCGATTGTGGGTCGTCGGCAGACATCGAGTCTGCCCACCCCGCGGGCACGCTACTGCAGCGCGCACGCCTGCGCGAGCCACCGTACAGCTACGGTGATTTGCGCAGGAGAGCCAGCCTGCCGCCGTATAATGGCTGCAGTTGGTTGGTAAGTGGTTAAAGTACAACTAAAGGCAGCCTATATATTTTTAGTGAATCATTAACAAAGCTCATGAAAATGACACACATTATTAAATATAATAAATAAAATCATGGTTACCTCATTTTACACCTACAATTGCTTGCTCTTGTCCCCTCTCTGAGCCTGTGCCACTGGATTCAGATAGTTCAGCTGGGAGGAGTCTTGCAGAGATAGCACATCATTGCCCTCCTCTAGCGTCTGAGTCTTGCACAGGGAACTACAGTTCCCATGATTCAATGGGCAGTGGACAGAGGCAAAGGCAGGACATGGGAAGGGCATAGGAGGGGCATAGGCGAACTGAAGAGTGAGTGGAGCCTGGTTGTTCCTTCTAAGTTGATTGACACGCTAGGGCTTTAAGCAAAGGAAGCAACACCCCCTAATGACGTCACGCAGCCGCTCTGTAGTCTCCTCAATAACGGCATAATGCAAAAGGGAACAACGGAGACAATTGGAGAATGAGGAAGAGCTGTTGTCTCCACAATAAAGGAAGCTGACAGGCTGGAGGGGGAGCAGATACATTTCTCTTTATACTTGCATTTGCATGACAAACCAAGACCGACATATTGTGCATTCTACTTAGTTTTATCACATATTTTTTTTTTCGTTTTTGACCTTAGTTCTACTTAAGTTATTTCTTTGAGATCCAAGGGTTTTTCATACATTTGGGGGTTTTGATTAATAAAATGTGTTAAATTTTTGAGTGTGTTTGCTCTGCTTTTCATCTTTTTACTTTTTTATGATTGAAAATATTGCTTTATGTGTCTGGGATTCATTGTCTGCCATGTTGCATGTGTAACCACATTATAGTGTACATGATGCCCGGATGTGACTTGGCCTGAGTACATTCATCAGTAAATATTGATCGTGCCAAACCTGCTCTTCCCTTCTTTCATTAGTTGTGCATTATGTGACCACCACCCTTGTTTCTGAGCAGCTGCAGGGGTTCCTAACAGATATAGCTTTAGTAGCCAGCAATGCATCACAAAACCCTGATGCACTGGTGGACTCTTGATCCAATGAACCTGTCACAGTTCTTCAACATCCAAATGGGTCAATATGTAAGGGAAGGTCAGCTTTCAAAAGAAAAAAGGAAAACTGTTGTCCATTCTAATGCTATTATTACTATTTATTGAGTTGGTGGGTATTTGTAAATGTAGACTAGAGTACCATCAGAAAAGGCAGAAAGAGAAAAAAAGAATAGATTGCGTTTGGTATCTGAAATGGGCTCAGCATTGATTTAAACGGTGATCCATGTAACTTGAAAAGAAGAAAAGCGAAAAACATTCAATTCTATTCTGGATTTAATGCAGCTTGGTAGAAAGTACAAACACTGCAATGTTCTGTTAGGAATGTCTGGCATTACCTACAAAGTGAGTGAACGATTTTCTCAGTAAAGATTTGGATGAGGATCATTTCCCCCCATGTAGCACTTCTAGGAGTGCATCCTTCTGCTCAATGCTTGTGACACTCAGAGGGAGGACAATCTCCATTTAAATCTATGCCAATGCAGCTCAGCAAGGGATAGGCACATTTCAATTATATATTAAGAGAAATTGTGGCCTTTTACCATGACCATTTATTTAACATAGAGTGGCGTCAAGGCAATACGATAAAACTGAAAGACATTTTATACTGAATTGCAGAGACTGTAGCACCACCACGCAGCTTCTCTGTCATGACAATTGATGTTATTTTCTTCCTTTTCAGAATTTTTTTTACTACATTTCACATTTATAGTCTGGTTACTATGATTGTGTGTGTTTATTTACAACACCATAGAAGCTAATACAAGTTAAATGTAGCCTAACAGCTTTTATAGCTCATGCATAGTTAATTCCATTACTTTGAATGTATGTTATTATACATATTATTTAATGGCACATTAAATATACATCAAGGCTCTTCTATGTCTAACAAGAAGGACACATATAACCTACAAACAACAGTACACAATAATTTACCGTAACAGAAACAGATGATTGCATACTTGTTAAACTGCTAACATGTAAGAGAAAAAAGGAGAGATTTTATATATACATATATATATATATATATATACACACAGTATCTCACAAAAGTGAATACACCCCTCATATTTTTGTAAATATTTTATTCTATCTTTTCATGTGACAACACTGAAGAAATGACACTTTGCTACAATGTAAAGTAGTGAGTGTACAGCTTGTATAACAGTGTAAATGTGCTGTCCCCTCAAAATAACTCAACACACAGACATTAATGTCTAAACCGTTGTCAACAAAAGTGAGTACACCCCTAAGTGAAAATTAACCCCAAAGTGTCAATATTTTGTGTGGACACCATTATTTTCCAGCACTGTCTTAACCCTCTTGGCTCTTGGGCATGGAGTTCACCAGAGCTTCACAGGTTGTCATTGGATTCCTCTTCCGCTCCTCCATGACGACACTACGGAGCTGGTGGATGTTAGAGACCTTGCGCTCCTCCACCTTCTGTTTGAGGATGCCCCACAGATGCTAAATAGGGTCTAGGTCTTGAGACATGCTTGGCCAGTCCATCACCTTTTCCCTCAGCTTCGTTAGCAAGGCAGTGGCCATCTTGTAGGTGTGTTTGGGGACGTTATCATGTTGAAATACTGCCCTGCGGCCCAGTCTCTGAAGGGAGAGGATCGTGCTCTGCTTCAGTATGTCACAGTACATGTTGGCATTCATGGCTCCCTCAATGAACTGTAGCTCCCCAGTGCCGGCAGAACTCATGCAGCCCCAGACCATGACACTCCCACCACCATGCTTGACTGTGGTTATAACACACTTGTCTTTGTACTCCTCACCTACTTGCCGTCACACACACTGGACACCATCTGAACCAAATAAGTTTGTCTTGATCTCATCAGACCACAGGACATGGTTCCAGGAATCCATTTCCTTAATCTACTTGTCTTCAGCAAACTGTTTGCGGGCTTTCTTGTGCATCATTTTTAGAAGAGGCTTCCTTCTGGGATGACAGCCATGCAGACCAATTTGATGCAGTGTGTGGCGTATGGTCTGAGCACTGACAGGCTGACCCCCCCACCCATTCAACCTCTGCAGCAATGCTGGCAGCACTCATACGTCTATTTTCTAAAGACAATCTTTAGATATGACGCTAAGCAAGTGCACTCAGCTTCGTTGGTTGACCAAGGCAAGGCCTGTTCTGAGTGGAACCTGTCCTGTTAACCCGAAATAGACGTATGAGCGCTGCCAGCATTGCTGCAGAGGTTGAAGGGGTGGGGGGGTCAGTCTGTCAGTGCTCAGACCGTACGCCGCACACTGCATCAAATTGGTCTGCATGGCTGTCATCCCAGAAGGAAGCCTCTTCTAAAGATGATGCATAAGAAAGCCTGCAGTTTGCCGAAGACAAGCAGACTAAGTACATGGATTACTGGACCATGTCCTGTGGTCTGATGAGACCAAAATAAACTTCTTTGGTTCAGATGGTGTCAAGTGTGTGGCAGCAACCAGGTAAGGAGTACAAAGACAAGTGTGTCTCTCCTACAGTCAAGCATGGTGGTGGGAGTGTCATGGTCTGGGGCTGCATGAGTGCCGCCGGCACTGGGGAGCTACAGTTCATTGAGGGAACTATGAATGCCAACATGTACTGTGACATACTGAAGCAGAGCATGATCCTCTCCCTTCAGAGACTGGGCCGCAGGGCAGTATTCCAACATGATAATGACCCCAAACACACCTCCACGACAACCAATGCCTTGCTAAAGAAGCTGAGGGTAAAGGTGATGGACTGGCCAAGCAGGTCTCCAGACCTAAACACTATTGAGCATCTGTGGGATCTCTAACATCCACCAGCTCCGTGATGTCGTCAAGAGAACTCCAGTGGCAACCTGTGAAGCTCTGGTGAATTCCATGCCCAAGAGGATTAAGGCAGTGCTGGAAAATAATGGTGGCTACACAAAATATTGACACTTTGGGCCCAATTTGTACATTTTTGCCTAGGGGTGTACTCACTTTTGTTGCCAGCGGTTTAGACATTAATGGCTGTGTGTTGAGTTATTTTGAGGGGACAGCAAATTTACACTGTTATACAAGCTGTACACTCACTATTTTACATTGTAGTAAAGTGTGATTTCTTCAGTGTTGTCACATGAAAAGATATAAAATATTTACAAAAATGTGAGGGGTATGCTCACTTTTGTGAGATACTGTGTATATATATATATATATATATATATATATATATATATATATATATATATATATATATATACACATACACACACACACTCACTCACTGGCCACTTTATTAGGTACACCTTGCTAGTACTGGGTTGGACCCCCTTTTGATATATATATATTTAGAATAATGCTTTGAGATTTAAAGTAGTATAAAAACCATTGTGCTTTGAATTTTTACGATCTACTAAATTTCTTCAAAAAATCCAGGAACAGATATAAGACCTAGATCAAGTCATTTGTTCTCAATAGAACATCACAGCATGTGCACTGAGACGCACAGTTTTCAATACTATATAGACTTCCAATCAAATTTATGCTGAGCTGACACAGCTTGTTCTGTAGTAGATGTGCAGGAACGTTCCATTAAGAAGATTTATAGCACCCATAAGGTAAGTAGGTGATTTGCAATCATACATAGATAGAAAGTTAAAGGGCACCTGTACTGCCATCTAAGATTATAGCGTGTCATCTAAATGCAAACTGCACATAGTAAATATTCATTAAAATTTAGTTCCTTCTTGACGTTTGTAATAACTGACTCTAGCTTTACAAAATCTTGAGCTACTTTACTGTAGTATGAAGACAAGGTCTGTATTTGCATAGCAGACCATTCATCATTTGAGGGCTTGTAGGACACTCTAGACCTGGGCTAGGCAACCTTTGAGAGGTGGAGATCTACCTGAACAGCATGAAAGAGATCAAAACATCACTGGGGTTGCATAGTTACCAGTGGCAGCTGGTGTTTTTATTTGGGAGGGGGGGCGACAATAACCAGCAAGCAACCCCACGACCGAGTGTCCGCACGCGGGGGGGTGGGGGGTGGATTAACCCTTCAGTGTTCCCGCCGCGACAACTGTAACACTGAACGGTTAATCCACCCCCCCCGTTGACGCGGCACTTGCGGATGGCAGTAGCACTGAAGGGTTAACCCCGCCCGCAGGAGGTCCACTTACAGTGGTTGTGTCCTCTCCGGGCACAGCAGCAGCGGTGGAGGTGCCTGTTCCGGCGGGTGCCTCCGTGCTGTGTCTTCTTCCTTAGCGCCAGGCATCCAATAGGATCGCCGGGCGCTTTGGCCAATCGGGAAACAGGTCTCACAGACCTGTCTCCTGATTGGCGGGGAGGAGTGTTAGTGTGTAAAAATAGCAAACATTCATTCACTATGGTCACACAATCAGGTGGGATCGGGGTGCAGAGAGTGCACGCCCTATTTTGAAACCTATTAGCCTCTAGCTCTAATCATGTGCTTCAAAATACATCCCCCTACCCGCCTATACTTGCAATTGTAGTCCATGCGTCTGGCATCCTGAAAGGGGCCGGGCGCATGGATAGGGGGCGGCAGAGGTGTTGCGGGGGCAGCGCCTGTGCGCCCCCAATGCACGGGCCGCCCCTGATAGTTACATAGTTAGTCAGGTTGAAAAAAAGACACAAGTCCATCTAGTTCAAGCAGTTCTAGTTCAGTGCCTTTTTTATTTTAAGACATTAACTAGCAAGACCTAAATAAATAGTAAGGAAAACTTAGCAAGTATAATAAAACAAATGTCACTGTAAAAATATAAATATAAAGTATAAGTCTACCTTAAAAGTGGACGGTGTTAGTAGGGCAGTGGTCAGTGTAAGTCAGTGGAACAGTGGACTTCGTCAGTAGGGCAGAGGATGGTGCCAGTAGAGCAGAGGTTGGTGTCAGTAGGGCAGTTGATAGTGTTAGTATTTTTTTATTTTTTAACAATTGCATTTTTTAAAATATTTTTTACATTTTTTAGCATCCCTGTTGGGGGCTTTGGTGAAATATCAGGGGTTTTACTTTTGAGACAGAGAAAGAAAATTGAGGACACAGTCCTCGATCTACACCTCTGCAGCCTCAACTGCATAAAATGAATGGAAGAGCTCTGTACAGTCTCCCAGTTCAATCACAAACTAAAGCATAGTAAACACAATTTATTATGCTAAAGTGAAGAATGAAGACCTATTTGCATCTACCTTTAAAGGCCTCATACACAAGGACGTTTTTTGACGCCGGCGTTTTCTGGCGTTTTTTGCAGCTCTCCATGTTAGTCAATGGCCCCATAAAAACGCAGACTTTTTGAGCTGTAGACGGCGTCGGCGTTAGCGAGCTGAAACTAGAACCCGCGGCCAGCGCGTTCTGAGGCTGTAACATTTTGGCGTTTTTTTGACGCAGACGCCGCAAAACGCTTACTAACACCAACTAACGCCATACCGGCATTAACCGGCGTTTTTTGACGCCAACGTTTTTAGGTTGAAAAATAGCAGAGGGATGATTTTTTTTAAAAAACGCCTATTGACGCCGACGCTCACTAACGCTCACTAACGCCGATGCATAACGCTGATTTTTTTTCCTTGACGTCGGGCCTGACGTTTTGTTTATTTTTTAACCACTTCAATACTATGCACTTAGAACACTTTACTACCAGACCAATTTTCAGTTTTCAGTGCTGTTGCGCTTTGAATGACAATTGCGCGGTCCTGCGACGCTGTACCCAAACAGATTTTTTATCATTTTGTTCCCACAAATAGAGCTTTCTTTTGGTGGTAGTTGATCACCCCTGCGGTTTTTATTTTTTGCGCTACAAATAAAAAAAGACCGAAAATTTTGAAAAAAAAAAAATTCTCTATTTTTGTCACAAAACTTTGTAAATAAGTAAATTTTCTGCATCACTGGTGGGCACTGATGAGGCTACACTGACAGGCACTGATGTGGCAGTACTGACTGGCACTGATGAGGCGGCACTGATGAGGTGGCACTGATGATGAGGCACTTATATGCAGCAATGATGAGCACTGTTAGGCGGCACTGATAAGCAGCACTGACGGGTACTGATAGGTGGCACTGATATACAGCCTTAATGGGCTCTGATATGCAGCACTGATGGACACTGCTAAGTGGCACTGATGGGCACTCATAGACAGCACTGATTGGCACTCATAGGCGGCACTGGGCACTGATAGGTGGCACTGATGGGCACTGATAGGTGGGCACTGGTAGGTGGCAATGGTGGGCACTGATATGTGGCACTGGTATGCATTGATAGGGGCACTGGTAAGCACTGATAGGGGCACTGGTGGGCATATATACTGATAGGGGCTCATTCCCTGGTGGTCTAGGGTGGCATCTGAAGGTGGCACTGAGTGCCATCCACATTGGGCACTATGTCTCTTACCTGGTGGTTTAGGGGGGTCTCCCTGGTGGTCCAGGTCGGCTCCCTGGTGGTCCTGGGTGGGCACATCCCTGGTGGTCCCTGGGCAGGCTCCCTGGTGGTCTAGTGTGGCGATCCCAGGGAGGGCTGTGCTGATAAATCATCAGCACAAACCCTCCCTATCAGGAGAGCAGCCGATCGGCTCTCCACTCCTCAGGTCTGCAGACCTGAGTACAGGAAAGCCGATAAACGGCTTTCCTGTGTTACACTGTGACCAGCCGTGATTGGTCACGGCTGATCACATGGTAAAGTGCTTCGGATGGAAGCACTTTATCGAGATCGGTATTGCGGGGGTCAGACTGCAGACTGACCTCCCACACCACCGATCGCCGCGATGCGCGCCCCCCGCCCCCCGGGCGCGCGGCGGCTTGTTATCCTGAGGACGTCATATGACGTCCAGTCAGGATAACTAAGCCACTTCCGGGCCGTCATTTTGCATACGGCGGTCGGGAAGTGGTTAAGAAACGTCCATGTGTATGAGGCCTAATAGTTATATAGAACAGGGGTCAGCAACTTGACATTTGTTAAAGCGGAGTTCCACCCAGAATTTATTTATTTTTTTTTTGGCATCCACTCTTTTAATACTAAATAGATGTAACCTTTTGCTTCCTTACTTTCAAACCGCCTAGTAATTACATGTATTTTTTACTCACAATTTTGTTTCTCTCACTGCTGGACTTTTCCATTTTAGGTGAGGGCACCTGAAGCCCATCCGTAGTCTCCTAGCATCTCTTCCTGAAAGAAGTGCATGGTGGGTAACCATCATGCACTCCGCGATCTCGGTCCGCCTTAAATCGCATCATTTCCTGTCTGGAAATAACACGATTTTACAGTACAGGAAAGCCCACTGACTCCTGGGAAATGATGAGTCACATCTCCCAGGAGGCCAGGTGAAGCAGAAAGTGAGGAGAAGAGCCTAGGACCAAAAAGGGGCAGATTACAGAGACCACCTAGCAACAAGCGTCTTAGGGTGAGTATAACATTTTTTTTTCCTTCAAAGGTAAGTCTACATAGGCAAAGGACTTGAATGATGTAAAATAAAAATTCTGGGTGGAACTCCGCTTTAACTACCCATCAATCAAGGGCAGATGAGAGGTAGATTTTGCCCCTTCCTTGCCATCTTCCGAAACCTGGAATGGAGTGGGGGCAGCATTTACTGGATCCAATCTCTGTATTTTACTCCTCCAGCAGCTGAATGCCAGTGGGAGGGAGAGGAGGAGAAACTGGCTTCGGCTGCTGGAGGAGGAAAATACAGGGTGTAACAGACTCAATTGGGACAGGGAGTTTTGAAGGGGACTGCGGGTTGGCCCCTTGCCTACTGACTATAGGCCATGGCTTTTGAGGGGCTCTATTCTTTGGGATGTGTATGCCTGGAGGACCTTTGGATTGGTTTTGCTTTGAATTCGGGTTCATGTCTCCCTAAAACACACATACTCTGGGAACCTAGGAACTGAATACAGATTTGGGGACCCTGTGTTTTGTTGGGGTATGGAATCAGCAGCCCAAGCCAGTCTTGACTGCTTCAATCCCCTATCAGAATGAGAGACTCACAGCAGAAGATTATAATCAATTCAAACAACCCGATGCTGGTGTCTCCTGCTGCTTTGTGTAAATCTGTTAATTAAGGTGTCTTCCTCTAATTGTATAATTCCTCCATTGTGTGCCTCCCAGGTGTGAATTTACAATAAAGGGTCAGTTCTAGTTTGCACCTAAACCAGTGTCGTCTAGTTCTTGGGTGCAATTCTCAGCTATAATACCTGGTTCCAGAGTGGAGGAAGCTGTATCTTGACGGAGTCACCCAGGTGGGGTGCCAGGCAGTCTGACACACAGGGGATCGATCCAGTAAATACTGCCCCCACTCCTGTTCAATTTATGGTAGGCTCAATAGGGTTTCTCTGCACTTATCAAGCACATATAACATAATGATGTTAATTGTAAATTTAACAGACCAAAAGGGAGTAAATAGGAAAAGATAAATGTTAGGGCTGCCCTTAAAGGCATGCCCCCACCCCTAGTGCATTCCACCAGTCTGATAATTACCCCTGCCCTCAAATCCAGTGATTTTCACTTTGCAGTCTTGCACATGCATGCTGTGGTACTATTTATTTGTATGGAGAGAGTCATAATCTGCAGGATTATTGGAGGCCACAACACCGGGTGGGCCTCTCCATGGCCGACCAAAGAAGTTGAGTGCACATGCTCAGCATCATAGCCAGAGGTTGTCTTTGGGAATAGACGTATGAGTGCTGCCAGCATTGCTGCAAAGGTTGAAGGGGTGGGCGGGTCAACCTGTCAGTGCTCAGACCATATGCCGCACACTGCATCAAATTGGTCTGCATGGCTGTCGTCCCAGAAGGAAGCCTCTTCTAAAGATGATGCACAGGAACACACCTGCTCCCCATTCACACCTGAGAGCTTGTAACACTAACGAGTCACATGACTCCGGGCAAGTAAAATGGCTAATTGGGCCCAATTTGGACATTTTCACTTAGAGGTGTACTCACTTTTGTTGCAAGTGATTTAGACATTAATGGTTGTGTGTTGAGTTATTTTGAGAGGACAGCAAATTTACACTGTTATAAAGCTGTACACTCACTACTTTACATTGCAGCAAAGGGTCATTTCTTCAGTGTTGTCACATGAAAAGATAGAATAAAATAGTTACAAAAATGTGAGGGGTGTACTCACTTTTGTGAGATACTGTGTATATATATATAGATATATATATATATATATATATATATATATATATAGATATATATATATACACATATACATAGTATGTATGTATATAAAAAAATAAACAAACGATAAAATGCAAATATGTGTAAGCAATAAATCCATCATGATTCCCTTTTATCATGCCTACCAGAATTACTCTTTATCTAGATTTTATCTGGAATTTTATTCTATAGTTTATCCATTTTCAAAATCTGAGTGCATTTCCAGTTTATATGGAAATGACTGGTCTTCTGTGCCCCAGCTTACAGCTCTCTCATAAATAAAAATGACACTTTTTTTTCTCTAAGTGACAAGAGGAATACTTTCTGTAATTTGTATGAAGTATGTAGAATACCGTCTAAACCAAAAGTGCATTATATTTGGGTCAGACTGGTAAGGGATCACCATTTCCTGCTTGCCTCTTGCAGCCACCCTGTTCCACCACTTGGCACTATGGTCAGTATTCCTCTCTTCAGGCTGTCCTGCGTCATCTAGTTGCCAAGTCCAAAAAACAAATATTATATTGCAGATTGCCAATTCTTAAATTTGATGACTGCATTTGTTTTCTTTTTTTTAGGTGTTCTTTCCCTTATTTTCACCCGGTGATCAAGCCAGTAAGTCTGTTGTTTTTCAACAGAACAAGCTCTCTTGAAATGTATCACTTACAGTGTTGAAACAAACCATTTGCTACTGACAGGTGTGCTTGCAATCATCCACGTTTATTTATTCATGTAAAATCTTTATCTCAAAAGAATAAACATTTTTTTGCTGTAACTGCAGTGTGAGCTGGAGTGTGGCTTCAATTTGTTAACCACTTCAACCACGGAAGGATTTACCCCCTTCCTGACCAGAGCACTTTTTGCAATACGGCACTGCGTCGTTTTAACTGACAATTGCGCGGTCGTGTGACGTTGTACCCAAACAATATTGACGTCCTTTTTTCCCACAAATAGAGCTTTATTTTGGTGGTATTTGATCAAATCTGTGGTTTTTATTTTTTGCGAGACATTTCTTCCTCAGTTTAGGCCAATATGTATTCTTCTACATATTTTTGGTAAAAAAAAAACAAAAAAAAACGCAATAAGCGTATATTGATTGGTTTGTGCAAAAGTTATTGCGTCTACAAAATAGGGGATAGATTTATGGCATTTTTATTACTATTTTTTTTACTAGTAATGGTGGTGATATGCGATTTTTAGCAGGACTACGATATTGCGGCGGACAGATCGGACACTTTTGACACTTTTTTGGGACCAGTGACATTTATACAGCGAACAGAGCTAAAAATAGCCACTGATTACTGTATAAATGTCACTGGCAGGGAAGGGATTAACACTAGGTGGCGATCAAGGGGTTAAATGTTCCCTAGGTAGGTGTTTCTAACTGCGTGGGGGCTGGGCTGACAGAGAGTAGAGATAGTTCACTGTTCACGGTCTCTACTTCCCTGACAGAGACAGATCTCCATTCTGTCTCTCGGTGGAGCGGTCGCAGGTAGCGTATCGGCTCCAGCATTGCGCCGCGGGCGCGCCCCCTATAGGTCTTAAAGTGGCCGACCTACAATGACGCCGATTTGCGCAGCCGTGCCAACCTGCCACAGTGCAACTGCGGCAGCTGGTCGGCAAGGGGTTAATGTAACTAAATCTGGTAGTACATATAACATTCCCTTCCCCCAGACTGACAATGCGCTGTCCAAAGGTGCCACTGTGCTCCTTCATCCAGAGTGGGGGCACTGTAATACTGGTGTGTTACTGGCCAGATCACCAGATGAAACCAGAGGGGAAAAAAACATAAAAAAGAAAACTAATGTAGTTGCCAAATCTAAGGATTAGTAACCTACAATATATTACATTTTGGTTTTGGGTTTAATACTGCTCTAACTAAAAGTGGATGTAAACCAGAAAAAAAAAATGTAATTAAGACTTCTGCCTAATCTTGCCACAAAGAGTTAATCCAGCTCTGAGCAATGCTCTTATCTTTTTTCAGTAAGAAAAAAATGTCTCACAGCTAAAAAAGGGATTTTATTATAACTTACCGTAAAATCCTTTTCTCCGAGTTCACTGACAGACGCAGCTCTTCATGACTTTGTGGGTTTTATTTTCGTCTTACCAGGAGTTAACTAGGCAGGGAAAAGAAATCAGCTGGCCCCTCCCCTGGGGGCCGTCCTCTTTTCCTACATTAAAACCCCCCCTCACAGAGGAGCTCTCCAGATTAACGAGTCTCGACCTAATTGAGAAACACCGTTCTAATCCGTCTTCAGAATTAATGTAAAAAAAAAAGACCAAATGTAGGTGAAAATCAATCTCGTCATAATTTGGGTTTTGGTTTTACATTATATAACATCCAA
>BLSH010521002.1:1162055-1209504 GCA_018402905.1 Glandirana rugosa
CCCCCCCCCCCCCCCCACCCACCAAAAAAATGACATGCCAATTGTGGCATGTCGGAGGGTCACCTTCCCTTAAAATGGAAGTTCTACTTTTGGGTGGAACTCTGCTTTAAAGTCACCTGACAATTAAAAAAACATGTTTTTCTTCTAAATAAATGTTCCTCTGTTGAACCCCTTATTCTAATCAGCACTAAATAACCCCATATTCTCCTTCTCCATTCAATTGTAACTTTCCTGGTGATTGCTTTTTAGATTTTATTAACCAATAGTCAAACTTTTCTCTATTTTTGTTTGCATTGTTTATTAATATTTTTACACCTTTTACATGTATCATGCTGAAAAAAAGCATACAATTGAAAAACCCACTTTATTTCATTTGTAAATAACTTTGCAATGCTTTGTACTAAAATCATAATTTTAGTGTTGTTTTAAAGAGGACAAATTACAGAATAAAATGCACACTTTTTATGTTTAAACTAACTGCTCAAAAAGAAAAAATGGCTTTTGCTTAATTTTATTACATTTAATTGTCTAAGGATTGCATATATATATATATATATATATATATATATAGTTGCAGGACAATATTCACTAAGACCCCTTTCACACCAAGACTTTTTCAGGCGCTTTTGCACAAAAAATAGCGCCTGAAAAACGCCCCCCAATACACCCCAGTGTGAAAGCCAGAGTGCTTTCACACTGGGGCGGTGCGCTTGCGGGATGGAAAAAAAGTCCAGAAAGCCGCATCTTTACAGTGGTGTGGGAGCGGTGTATTCACCGCTCCTATACCGCCCCTGCCCATTGAAAATAATGGGGCAGCGCTTCCGAATCGCCTCAACACCGCTTTGGGAGCGCTGAAAACTGGCACTTTTAACCCCTGTTTAACCCCTTGTGGGGGGGTTAAAGTGTGCACCGCCGCCGCCCGATTAGCAGTGCCATAGCGTCGCTATAACAAGCGGTAAAACGCAGCTAATTAACAGCATTTTACCGCTAAGGCTTGGGCAGCTCTGGTGTGAAAGGAGTCTAAAAGAAAGCCTTGTTTGTGCTTAAAAAAAACAATACATGTATTACGCTATTATCTTAAGTAATGACAAAATTATTGCCGAATGAACAGGCTCATAGCAGAAATTTGAAAATTGCTCTGGTCCATAAGGCATAAAGAGGTGTGAGAGCCGAAGTGGTTAAAAAAATGTTTTTATGCGTAGTTTGCAACAATGGAGGAGAACTTTACTTATAACAGAATTTAATATGAACTGCATTATGCTAAATAAAAAATAAAATTCCTTATCTATAGCAGGCAAGCTACTGTATACGCATTGGGGTTGATTTACTAAAACTGGAGAGTGCAAAATCTGGTGCAGCTGTGCATGGCAGCCAATCGGCTTCTAACTTCAATTTGTTAAATCAAGCTTTGACAAAGAAAAAAAATGGAAGCCCATGTCTCAGGAAACCTAAATTATTAGGGTATGAGCAGTTTGAGGCTGGGTTCACACCATTGCAAAATTTGGGCTGAAATCGGACCTGAAATGGTGAACCAGAACACACCGGACCCCTACTGTGAGCCACATGCGGTTCATATGTGAACCCAACCTAAAGAAGAATTATTACTTGACATGCCTCACCTCCACATGCATTCCTCTTGCTGCTGCTTGCCTTGGGCAAGTGCTGGGAGTCGACGACAGGCACTCACCAGCAAAGCAGCCTGGGGAGCTGTGGTGTTGACGGGCCAAGCACCAAGGGGGGAAAGGGGGGGCAACCCTGCCCAACATCACAGCTAGAATTACAGGGCACCATGTACCTGGTCCCATCAGGAACTGAATTTAAAAAAACATACTTATTCTCTAAAATAGAATTCTGTTAAGGTGGACCTGATCATAGAAAGTGAAGGAATCATCTAAAAATAGTAATCGTGGCTTAGCTGAAAAATGTATACTTTGTCTGGAATTACTTCTTATAAATAGCAGTACATACCCTGATATGTGAGGATGCCTAGGCACTATGCCCACAGCCTCATAGCTGTATATATGCCATGTGAAATCTAAGGCACTGCTGCCTTTGACTGCTAGTCTTAATAAATATGACGTGAGACTTGGAGGGGGGCATGATGAAATAAAGTCCAAGATGGCCACCTCCACACAGAGACACAGTGCAGAACAAGGCATAGTCAGTAAGAGAGAAAGCACAGCTGAAAGAGCATAGATAAGGACTTTGTCCTTTGCCAGCTGCAAGTTTACTTTTGGGCACAGCTTCAAGAGTTCAGTACCTCTTTAACCACTTCAGCACCGGAAGGGTATATCCCATTCCTGACATGAGCACTTTTTGCGATTCGGCACTGCGTTGCTTTAACTGACAATTGTGAGGTCATGCGACGTTGTACCCAAACAAAATTGATGTCCTTTATTTGCCACAAATAGAGCTTTCTTTTTGTAGTATTTGATCACCTCTGCGGTTTTTATTTTTTGCGCTATAAACAAAGAGCGACAATTTTGAATAAAAAACAACAAACAATTTTTTCTAATTTTTGATATAATTAATATCCAAAAAAAAAATATAAAGAAAACAAATTTCTTCCTCAGTTTAGGCTGATATGTATTCTTCTACATATTTTTGGTAAAAAAAAAATCGCAATAGGCGTATATTGATTGGGTTGCGCAAAAGTTATCGCGTCTACAAACTATAGGAATAGATTTATGGCATTTTTTTTTTTACTAGTAATGGCGGAGATTTGCAATTTTTATTGGGACTGCGACATTGCCGCGGACAGATCGGACACTTTTGACCAATGAATTTTTTTTACAGTGATCAGGCCCTTGCACTACATAGCTGAAGGTAAATCTAAAGGAAATCGAACAACAAGTTGTATAGTGTGTATCCAGCTTAACACTACCCTCTACCCAAACTGACAATGGTATTCTCCAAAAGTGTCAGATTTACTACTTCATTCAGAATGCAGACACCATAAGTCAGCAGGCTGGCTATATAATCAGGTGAAATAAAGGGGGAAAAAAGCCTAATGATTAACTTCAGCCCCGGAAGGATTTCCCACTTTAGGACCAGAGCACTTTTTGCGATTCGGCACTGCGTCGCTTTAACTGACAATTGCGCGGTCGTGCGACGTTGTACCCAAACAAAATTTGCGTCCTTTTTTCCCCACAAATAGAGCTTTCTTTTGGTGGTATTTGATCACCTCTGCGTCATTTCTGATCGCTGCTATAAACAAAAGAAGAGCGACAATTTTGCAAAAAAACCCAAATTTCTTACTTTTTGCTAAAATACAAATCCCAAAAAAAAATATAGAAAATTTTTTTTCTATCGGTTTTGGCCGATTTATATTCTTCCGCAATCGGCGTTTATTGATTGGTTTGCGCAAAAGTTGCCGCGTTTACGGATGGTGAAGATTTCATTTCTGGGGTTTTTATTCTTTTTTTTTTTTTTTACTAGTAATGGCGGCAATCTGCGATTTTTAGCGGTACTGCGATATTGCAGCGGACATGTTGGACCATTTTGACACTTTTTTGGGACCATTGGCATTTATACAGCGATCAGTGCTATAAAAATGCACTGATTACTGTGTAAATGCCATTGGCAGTGAATGGGTTAACCTGCATGGGGCGCTCTAAGGGTTAACTGTGTTCCCTCGGTGTGTTCTAACTGTGTGTGGGCTGGCCTGGCAGGGGGAGGGGAGTGTTCACGGCTTCCATATAGAGGAAGGCTGTGATCACCGCCCTTCCCCCTCTAACAGAACGGAGGTCCGTGTTTACTTACACGGACCTCCGTTCTTTCACTGAGGGGGGGGGCATCGCGGGTAGCCAGCGGCGATCGAGTCCGTCCTATCCGCTCCCTGCCCCCCCCCCCAACACAGTGAGCGCACCTCTGGCGGCGCGCGCTCACAGTGAGAGATATCGCAGCCGCCGTCTTGCGATATTGAGCCACTTTGTCGCCGTCAGACTGCGGTCGGCAAGTGGTTAAAACGAATGCAGCTACCACATCTACGGATTGGTAAGCTGCAAAATTTAATATTTTTGATTTTGGGCTTAATACAATTGTATGGCCATTTAGAAACAGACTAAGCCCTGGTTCTCATTGAGTGGAGGAATGAAATGGTGCGAGCTCACCTGAACTTGCACCATTTCCTTCCCGCATGTCAGTCCCAATTTCAGCTGCGATTTCACAGGCATCTGTGTGAGTTTCTGCACAGATGCCTATGGAAATCGCACCTGTAAATCGCAAAAAGTAGTACAAGAACTACTTTTTGAAATCGGTGCAGCGCTGCAAGTGCGGTCTCGCACCGATTAGGACAGTGCCATTGTTGGCTATTGCCGCCGATTTGACTATTGCTGTCAAATCGCATGCCAAATCGTGTCAGTGTGAGCCAGGGCTAAGACATTTTTGATGTGTCTTGCAAATTAGTAGCTCTTTTAGGTTTAGAAACTGAGAGACCCTAGAATTCATAAAGACTGGCGCTGACAGATTTTGCATTTTGAAATGCAGAGAACACATTCTGAAAGTAGAGCAGCATGTGTCAAATTCATAAACTTGCACTTGAATTTGGCACATGCTGCACCACCTTTAGAATGCATGTGAGACGTTTTCACAAAATCTGTCTCTGTATGCCAAAAGAAATGTGGTCATAATGAGATCCACTTTCGTAAGATACAAACTGTCGGTATTTTATTTTTAATTTGGCGCAAGTGTTGCGTCACAATGTAGAAGTGAAGCAAATTAGAACTACCTGGATTTGGCACACGCGTTTCTATCACAACCAAAACCGTTGCAGATGGTTTTTTAATTGGATTCAACACATTAAAGGCCCGTACACATGATGCACATTTTGGATGGGAATTTTCGTACGATGGCCGATCGCCTGAAATTCTTATCGTTCGAATGCTCCTTTCGACAGCCGATTTTCTATTTTTTGGACAACAAAAGCTGGATGTGCAGACTAGTACATTTTTTTTTCGTACGTCAAGTCAACGTCCGATTTTTGTATCATTAGTACGGTTTTCGTACGAAAAAGATTGTACAATCAAGACTACGCAGGCTCAGAAACGAAAAAATATATACAAAACTATTCAACAAATAACATCACTTCTGACGTTGAATTCGGTCATACAAAAATTTTCGTATTGTTAGTACCCTCTTCACTTTCGACATGAGACAAGCAACCAACAAAAATGGAACGTTTTGTTTGAAAATCTAAGCGTGTGTACGAGGCTTTACTAGTCTGCACTGAGAGATCTAAGCAGCCATTAAAAGCTGTAAAGCAGCTTTAGTTTAGAATAGAGTTCTTCTTTAAGTTTGAACAGGTTATTCTTTAAACATATGAGATCCATCTCCTATATTTGTAAAGAAGCTTCATTCCAGGCTTTGGTCCTCCTGTGATTAGCTGTCAATGACTGCTCTAATGAACAATGTTCTTTTTCAGCCTGTTACCACTTAAATGTAAATCTCGGCATAAAAGTATTCCTCAAGGTACAGATGGGATAGGGCAAAATAAAACATAATAATTAAAAATAGAGATATACTCAATAATAAAGAAAAAAAAATAAAATAAAAAATGAATAAATAGGAGTCTTTTAATTCATTTGGAGCTGTGGGGGAGATAATTGATGGAAAATATTAGCCAAGATTAAACATTATCATATTTATTATAATTATTGTATCAATTGCACACATTTGAAAGAAGTCTTTGTCGCATATGAAAAAATATATGTATCTAAAATAGATTCAATATATTTATTTTCTATAGAGTATGCCCTCCCTCACAATATGTAAAAATTGCATACTGCAGGTGAATATCAGGGGTTAAGTTAGTTTTGGAAAATTAGCTTTAGAAAAAATAGTAAATATGTTTGTTGTAATAATGTGCATTAATGGTCTTCGTTTTAAAGCCCTAAAAATATTACACCTTGCAATGATTAAGTTAAAGTGGTTATAAAGGCAGAAGGGGTTTTATCTTAATTCATTCTATGCATTAAGATAAAAAGCATTGTGTGTAGCAGCCTCCCCAGCACCCCCTAATTACTTACCTGAGCCCCATCTCTCTCCAGCAATGTCCACAAATGTCTAACCGGTCCGGGACACTCCTCCTGATTGGCTGAGACACAGCAGCGGTGCCATTTGCTCCCACGGCTGTCAATCAAACTCTTTCAGCCAATCAGGGGAGAGAGGGAGCGGGGCCATGTCAGGGCTCCGTGTCTGAATGGACACAGGGAGCTGTGACTCGCCTTGGGTGCCTCTATAGAAAGCTGCTGTCTGTGGGGGCACTCGATAGCAGGGAGGTGCCAGGAGCAGCAAAGAGGGACGAGAGAAGAGGAGGATCCGGGCTGCTCTGTGCAAAACCAACTGCACAGAGGAGCTAAGTATAACATGTTTGTTATTTTTGTTTTTTTAACCAAAGCACTTTTTGCGATTCGGCACTGCGTTGCTTTAACTGACAATTGTGCGGTCATGCGACGTTGTACCCAAACAAAATTGATGTCCTTTATTTGCCACAAATAGAGCTTTCTTTTTGTGGTATTTGATCACCTCTGCGGTTTTTATTTTTTGCGCTATAAGCAAAGAGCGACAATTTTGAAAAAAAACCAACAAACAATTCTTTCTACTTTTTGATATAATTAATATCCAAAAAAAAAAAAATATAAAGAAAACAAATTTCTTCCTCAGTTTAGGCTGATATGTATTCTTCTACATATTTTTGGTAAAAAAAAAATCGCAATAGGCGTATATTGATTGGGTTGCGCAAAAGTTATCGCGTCTACAAACTATAAGAATAGATTTATGGCATTTTTTTTTTTACTAGTAATGGCGGAGATCTGCAATTTTTATTGGGACTGCGACATTGCCGCGGACAGATCGGACACTTTTGACCAATTAATTTTTTTTACAGCGATCAGGCCTTTGCATTACATAGCTGAAGGTAAATATAAAGGAAATCGAACAACAAAAGTTGTATAGTGTGTATCCAGCTTAACACTACCCTCTACCCAAACTGACAATGGTACTCTCCAAAAGTGTCAGATTTACTACTTCATTCAGAATGCAGACACCATAAGTCAGCAGGCTGGCTATATAATCAGGTGAAATAAAGGGGGAAAAAAGCCTAATGATTAACCACTTCAGCCCCGGAAGGATTTCGCACTTTAGGAACCAAACTAAATTTGCGTCCTTTTTTTTCCCACAAATAGAGTTTTCTTTTGGTGGTATTTGATCACCTCTGCGTCATTTCTGATCGCCGCTATAAACAAAAGAAGAGCAACAATTTTGCAAAAAAACCAAAATTTCTTACTTTTTGCTAAAATACAAATCCAAAAAAAAAATAAGAAAAAACATTTTTTTCCATCGGTTTTGGCCAATTTATATTATTCCGCAATCTGTATTTATTGATTGGTTTGAGCAAAAGTTGCCACGTTTACGGATGGTGAAGATTTCATTTCTGGGGATTTTATTCTTTTTTTACTAGTAATGGCGGCGATCTGCGATTTTTAGCGGTACTGCGATATTGCAGCGGACATGTCGGACCATTTTGACACTTTTTTGGGACCATTGGCATTTATACAGCGATCAGTGCTATAAAAAAAAGACTTTACAATCACTTTAACTTGAAAAATATAGACGTAGAATGTAAGATGGTTAGAAGGTAATTATAAAGTTAAGTTATCGGACATTGGCACATACAGTGAGAAAAATTATAAAAGCAACATTTTTGTGTTTGCCCCTATCATAAGTTGAACGCAAAGATCTACAACTTTTTCTATGTACACAAAAGGCCTATTTCTTTCAAATATTGTTCACAAATCTGTCTAAATCTGTGTTAGTGAGCACTTCTCCTTTGCCAAGATAATCCATCCACCTCACAGGTGTGGCATATCAAGATGCTGGTTAGACAGCATGATTATGGCACAGGTGTGCCTTAGGCTGGCCACATAAAAGGCCACTCTAGAATGTGCAGTTTTACTGTATTGGGGGGAGGGGACCAGGGGGGTCTGAAAACCAGTCAGTATCTGGTGTGCCCACCATTTGCCTCATGCAGTCCAGCACATCTCCTTTGCATAGAGTTGATCAGGTTGTTGATTGTGGCGTGTGGAATGTTGGTCCATTCCTCTTCAATGGCTGTGCAAAGTTGCTGGATATTGGCAGGAACTGGAACATGCTGTCATATACGCCGATCCAGAGCATCCCAAACATGCTCAATGGGTGACATGTCCGGTGAGTATGCTGGCCATGCAAGAACTGAGATGTTTTCAGCTTCCAGGAATTGTGTATAGATCCTTGCAACATGGATCCATGCATTATCATGTTGCAACATGAGGTGATGGTTTTGGATGAATGGCACAACAATGGGCCTCAGGATCTCTTCACGGTATCTCTATGCATTCAAAATACCATCAATAAAATGCACCTGTGTTCATTGTCCATAGCATACAACTGCCCATACCATAACCCCACCGCCACCATGGGCCACTCGATCCACAACGTTGACATCAGCAAGCTGCTCAGCCACACAACGCCATACACGCTGTCTGCCATCTGCCCTGTACAGTGAAAACCGGGATTCATCCGTGAAGGGAACACCTCTCCAAAGTGCCAGACGCCATCGAATGTGAGCATTTGCCCACTCAAGTCGGTTACGACAACAAAGTGCAGTCAGTCGAGACCCTGATGAGGACGCCGAGCATGCAGATGAGCTTCCCTGAGATGGTTTCTGATGGTTTGTGCAGAAATTCTTTGGTTATGCAAACCGATTGTTGCAGCAGCTGTCCGGGTGGCTGGTCTCAGACGATCTTGGAGGTGAAGATGCTGGATTAGGAGGTCCTGGGCTGGTGTGGTTACACATGGTCTGCGGTTGTGAGGCCGGTTGAATGTACTGCCAAATTCTCTGAAACGCCTTTGGAGATGGCTTATGGTAGAGAAATGAACATTCAATTCAAGGGCAACAGCTCTGGTGGACATTCCTGCAGTCAGCATGCCAATTGCACGCTCCCTCAAAACTTGTGACATCTGTGGCATTGTGCTGTGTGATAAAACTGCACATTTTAGAGTGTGGCCAGCCAAAGGCACACCTGTGCAATAATCATGCTGTCTAATCAGCATCTTGATATGCCACCCCTGTGAGGTGGATGGATTATCTCGGCAAAGGAGAAGTGCTCACTAACACAGATTTACCCTGGGTTCATACTGCTGCGGGAATGAAATGGTGCGAGTTCAGCTGTACTGTTTCTGCACAGATGTAATGGAAATCGCATCTGAAATCGCCAAAAGTAGTACAGAAACTACTTTTGGAAATCAGTGCGGCGCCGCAAATACAGCATCGCACCAATTAGGACGGTGTCATTGCCGGCAATTCAAATCGCATGCCAAAACGCACCAATGTGAACCAGGGCTCCGACAGATTTGTGAACAATATTTTAGAGAAATAGGTCTTTTGTGTACATAGAAAAAGCCATAGATATTTGCGTTCAGCTCATGATAAATAGGGACAAACACAAAAGTGATGCCTTTATAATTTTGCTCAGTGTATGTACATGGTGGTTGAGTATTTTCCCTATTTTCCCTATATAAAAGATTATACAAACATATAAACAATGGATGCCAGATAATTGATTCTGCATCTACAATATACTGCAATCAAAAGCACAACAGAAAAAAGAGGGATTTTTAAAGGTACAAACTATATACTGTATGATAATAAGGTCACTGCTAAAAGTACAATTTTTTAATAATTATTACAATTCACTAAAGGATTTTTCAAAAACATCTTAGTAGGGTTTTCGTGCACACTTTTTTGCTTACCACACATCAATCATAATGTCATCTTTTAGAAACAACAGAGTATGGTAATACCTTCGAGAGGAGGCTATATATACAATTCTCAAAAGTTTGCATAGATTGGCGATCAGTGGTTAGGTGTCTGTAGGACAAAGCGCATCACCAATCATGGTAAAGAGCCAATGACCGCAGCTCTTTACCGCTTGATCGGCTGTGTCCAATCAGCCAATCACGATGTAAACACACTTGCCATTTATCGGCATTCCTTTCCTCATGCTGTCACAACGTGAGGAGAGGAGAGAGTCAGTAACCGGCTAGTGTGAAAGGGGACATCTGTACTAATAATCAGGGCACTGAGCATCAGTGCTGCCTATCAGTGCCAGCCTGTGTCCATCAGTGCTGCCAATCAGTGCCCATCAGTGCTGCTAATCAGTTCTTCCTCATCAATGCTGCCAGTGCCGCCTATCAGTGCCCATTAGTGCCACATACAGTATCAGTGTCACATATCAGTGCAGCCTCATTAGTGCCTCCTCATCAATGCCCATCAGTGTAGCCTCATCAGTGCACATCAGTGAAGGAAAAAAATTACCTGTTTACAAAATTTTATAACAGAAACTAAGAGAAATTTTTTTTTCAAAACTTTTGGTCTTTTTTCATTTGTTTAGAAAAAAAAAAAAAAACCCAGAGGTGATTAAATGCCACCAAAAGAAAGCTCTATTTCTTTGAAAAGAATCCTATGTGCAAATAGCACTTGCAGTATAACTGGTAGATAAATAAGCATATAATCTGTGCTATTAGCCAAAAAACTGTGTGAAGGAACTCCAGGATGGATTCCTATGTGCAACTAGTATCAATTAATCAATGTCAAATGATAGAGAAAGAGTAAATATATGTTAAACTTCAATCAAAAGCAAAAACAATGTACACAGTCGGTCCCGGGTTACAAACAAGATAGGGTCTGTAGGTTTGTTCTTAAGTTAAATTTGTTTGTAAGTCGGAACAGGTACATTTTTTAAGTGTAGCTTCAGCCAAAAAAACTATTTTTAAGCTTTTTGGATAGAATGGGGAAGGGTTAACACCACTGTAATGTTTGTTTTGCTGTCTAGGTTTCTGTTCAGAAGATTTCACCTCACTTCCTGCCCCAATGATAATTGGATGTTGAAAATGTTGGGTTTGAACTTGAATTGGGAGAGAAATTGGAGTATTGGAGTATTTGCATTTATGGAGCCATACCTGGATACCTCCTTTCAACATTGAAGATATACAGTGTCTTTATGTGAAAGACTCTAGCATTGGACTTTGTTGAATTCTGCTGTTTACATAGATTTACCCCCATTACTTACTATTGCACTTCAATATGCACTCCACTTGTGTTATTTATAACCATATGATATAACATTTTTTTTTTATTGCACTTTATTATACACTGCACATGCGTTATATGAGTATGCGCCTTAAACTTTTCCACCCTGATACCCTATTTACCGATGGGAAATTGTTTCCATCTATGAAAGTAGGCTGCTAAACTCTCACCTATTTTGTTTTGTTTTTCATTTAATGGTGGCGCCATCCTGGTCCATTTTGTCATTTGAAAATTTTGGGTTGTTGTGAAAACAAACCTTGGTGATAAAGCTTCAGTGGAGACACCTTTTTCCCATAATAACTCTTACAGGAGTTAATTTCCCTTCCTAGGGGGAGATTTCCTCTCACTTCCTGTTGTCTCCCTCTGTAAGTAGGAGTCGTTAGTAAGTCGGATGTTTGTAACTAGGGGACCGCCTGTATTGTGTTATATAGTGCTCAGTCCCAATGGAATGTGCAAGTTGTGCAATCTTCCACATAAAGTGCCTTGTGATTTTCTTCACATATTGATTTCCACTCCAATGTCACCAATTCACCACGTGTATGATAAGGGTTCCTCCTCACCAGATGTAGTTGACCCTCTAGTCATATGACAAAGAAGAGTCAGAAATCACTTTGGTGGTCTCTCACAGACCCGTGGTAACCTCAGATGTTCACCGGTATCCTTTTTTCCACGATGGTCTCTCGTGGCATGTGGAATTGATTATGGAGAAAAAAAAGAGAGAAGGACGGGCCTCTCATAGCGTAAAAAGTTTCCAGTTTTATTAAAATACAATCTGTAGCTGGTTACATACAGCAAAGTGATGCAACGATTACAAATATGGGGCATCCCAATGACCAGTGGAAGCTGCGGGCCACTGGACTCCAGTGTGCATTCCAGCTGTATGTGTGGGTCTACGCACCGTGCAGTTCAACGTGACATGTTTCATCACCACGTAACATCTTCAGAAGTTGGAAGACGTAGTGCATATCTCAGCCTTTTATGACATCCCCTCCTCTGCAACGTTACCGCCCCTACATCTCATAGCCTTTATATTTTATGCATATCAGGTGGAAAATCTCCAGTCTTGACTCTCGTCCCTCTATTAAGATATTGTATGATGGGGACTGCGTTTTGCCTACGGATATTAAAGTGCTTGGTGGACAGAGAATATATGTGCATGTTCCGATGTATGGGGCCATCTAGTGTGTAGAAAAAGCATGGCATACATCTAATATGTCTTATTATAGTGCCTATCACAACCCATAGATATATATACATGAAAAAATATGTATAAAAAATATATACAAAATGTACAAAAAAAAAGACAAAATTGTAAAAAATTAAAAAAATTACCACATGACCGCGCAACTGTCATTCAAAGTGCAACAGCATTGAAAGCTGGAAATTGGTCTGAGCAGGAAGGGGGTAATAGTGCCCAGTAGGTAAGTGGCTAAGGATAGTGATCATATGAAGCCATTTAATATCACATAGTTGTTTGGCTCCTTTTTCAATCCTAATGATAACAGAAATCACTCAAATGCCCCTGATTAAACGTTTACATACCCTGGAATGTTTGGCCTTGGTACAGACTCACAAGGTGACACACACACACAGGTTAAAATGGCAATTAAAGGTTAATTTCCCACATGTGTGGTTTTTTAAATTGCAGTGTCTGTGTATAAATAGTCAATGAATTTGTTAGCTCTCACATGGATGCACTGGGCAAGCTAGATACAGAACCATAGGGAGCAGAAGACCTGAGTAACAAGGTAATGGAACTCCATAATGATGGAAAGGAAACGGATATAAAAAGATATCCAATGCCTTGAATATGTTTTTCAGTACTGTTCAATCACTTATGCGGAAGTGGAAAATTTGGGGATCTATTGATATCAAGCCAGGATCAGGTAGACCAAGAAAGATTGCAGTCACAACTGCCAGAAGAATTGTTTGGGATACAAAGAAAAAAAACACAGGTAACCTCAGGAGACATACAGACTGCTCTGGAAGAGGACGGTGTGCTTGTCTCAAGGAACAAAATACAACGATACTTGAACAAAAATGCACTGCATGGTCACGTTGCCAGAAAGAAGCCTTTACTGCACCAATGCCACAAAAAAGCCTGAAAAGATGTGTCAATGTGTTGTCAGGCCTATTGTAACCAGGCTGATAAGCCCCAATGTCCATCTCCTTTTGAGTCTGTGCTGATGACACAGTTTGACATCTTCCAATGTTGCAGGGAAGTTAGCATGTGTCTTTCATCTGTTGCATTAAGTCTTCTTAACCGCTCAACCGCTGTGTCTACGGTTCTCAACACTGCCCGATCAATGGTGTCCTCAATGCTGAGAAATACAGGCAGATATTTATCCATCATGTGACACCATCAGGGAGGCGTGTGATTAACCCCAAATCCATTCTGCAGCAGGACAACAACCCTAAACATACAGCCAATGACATTAATAACTATCTTCAGTGTAAAGAAGAACAAGGAGTCTTGCAAGTAAAGGTTTGCACCCCCACAGAGCCCTGATCTCAACATTGAGTCTGTCTGGGAATACATGGAGAGACAGAAGGGTTTTAGGCAGCCTACATCCACAGACAATCTGTGGTTAGTTCTCTAGGATGTGTGGAACAACCTACCTGCTGAGTTCCTTCAAAAAGTGTGTGCAGGTGTACCTAGAAGAATTGATGCTGTTTTGAAGTCAAAGAGTGGTCACAACAAATATTGGTTTTGATTTACATTTCTCTTCTGTTCATTTACTTTCCATTGTATAAAATGATACAAAAAACTATTAACACTACTATTTCTGAAAATATTCTTAATTTACAGCATTTTTCACACTTGCCTAAACCTTTTTCACAGTACGGTACATACACACACACACAATATATAGAGATAGTCGTGTCCAGATTACAATTTGAGTTAAAAAGTTCACTGCTGCCGCTTGTATGCACCCCGCTGGTGCTCTCTGGGTGGGGGACACCAGGAGAAAACAAGGAAGGGAGATCTCACCCACTTTATGTAGATCTTATTTTTCCTAAAGTATTGGTTCTCATCAGAATTTTTAAGAACTCTTTGTCAGTGAGAAAGAAATATAGTCCAACCCTGATACCAATGGGGCTTCAAACAACATTCAAGTAGACTAAAAAATCCCAGAAGATGTTGGCAATATGTGTTTTCCTATAATTCATCCAATTTGAAACAACCTTCACATGCTTCAGTTTCCCCTGGGGTGGTTTTCCCTGATATCTTGCTTATAAGAACCCTTTTATGTTGTCAATTTACTCCCGTGAAAGACAAAAGATAATTTTTCTGGAAACAAACTTATCAATAAAGATTCTGAGTAGATCCATTTGTGTAAGATAGTTTTCTTTGTGACCAAAGAAATGATAGCCAGTAATTGGTTACATTTGCAATTCTAACTCCTTGGATGTCAATCATACCAAATAGTGTTATTTAGATGTCAGTGACAGGTAGTTTTCAAAATTAGTTTTTAGTGGTTTTGTATATATTTTCTTCAGTAGGTTTTAAAATGTAACTTTTTCAGTCTGTAAAATATGAAATATTGCATATGACTATTTTGTAGTTTCATTTGCATCAAAAAGGTGGTGCAGTGATTTATCCTCTTCTCTCTACCTCTGCCTCCATATGGCTCCATCTAAAGTTTTAACCATAGATAGTATGACAGTATGGGGCTGATTTACTAAAACTGGAGAGTGAAAACTCCAGTGCAGTTGTGTATGGTAGCCAATCAGCTTCTAACATCAGCTTGTTCAATTAAAGCAGAGTTCCACCCAAAAGTGGAATTCTCCTTTAACCACTGCAATACAAGGCACTTACCACCCTTCCCGTCCAGACCAATTTTCAGCTTTCAGCGCTGTCGCATTTTGAATGACAATTGCGCAGTCATGCTACACTGTACCCAAACAACATTTTTATAATTTTTTTCCCACAAATAGAGCTTTCTTTTGGTGGTATTCGATCACCTCTGTGGTTTTTTTTTTCTTTAAAAATGTTTTTCTTTGTTTCTGTCACAAAACTTTGGAAATAAGTATGTTTTTTCCCATCACTGACAGGCACTGATGAGGCTACACTGACGGGCACTGATGAGGCAGTGATTGGCACTGATGATGAGGCACATATATGCAGCACTGATAGGCGGCACTGATAAGCAACACTGACTGGCACTGTTGGACACTCATAGGCGTCACTGATGGGCACTCATAGGTGGCACTGGTGGGCACAGATAGGTGGCACTGGTAAAGCACTGATCAGGCGGTAATGATAGATGGCACTTTTATGGAGGCATTCCTTAGTGGTCCTGGATGGCATCCAAGATGGGCACTGAGTGCCAACCCTGTTGGGCACTGTGCCCCTTACCTGGTGGTCCCTGGGTGGGCTCACTGGTGGTCAGGTTGCAAGTAGAGGAAAAGACGATATATGGCTCTTCCTGTTTATACTGTGCCCAATCACATGGTAAAGCGCTTCCGATGAAAGCTCTTTACTGAGATTGGTAATGTGGTGTGTCAGACTGATATGTGGGTTATCCAGCCGGACGTCATATGACGTCCGGTCAGGATAACTGAACCACCGCCCGGGCGTTATTTGTCTATAGGCCAGGCGGGAAGTGGTTAAGGACTCCTAACCCCCTGACATGCCACATTTGCCATGACATTATTTTGGGGGGGGAGTGGGTACCTAATTTTGACAGGTACCCAGGAATTTCTCCTCTCCACCTCCCTCCCTGCAATCTTCTGGGACACGTCACAGGTCCCAGAAGATTGCCCGGCCACTAAGGAGGCGCATCGCGACTCGCGCATGTGCAGTGTGCACCCGGCTGTGAAGCCGCAAGCCGTCACAGCCGGGTACCCACGCTTGTAATGCTGGCGCTGGTGAGAGAACCAAAGGTTCGGACGGCCGCATTGCCGGATGAGTGTGTGTATATTAAAAGTCAGCAGCCACACTTTTTGTATCTGCTGACTTTTAATAAACTTAAAAATGACTTTAACTCTGCTTTAAGCTTTGACAAAAAAAATAGAAGTTGAATGGTTACTATGCAGAGCTGCACCAAATTTTGTGCTCTCCAGTCTTAGTAAATCAACCCATTTGTCTGAATGCAAACAGTTTCTGTTGTACTTTCTTTTTAGAACTGCATAGGGGTTGATTTTCTTAAACTGGAAAGTGCAAAATCTGGTGCAGCTCTGCATGTTAGTCAATCAGCTTCTTACTTCAGCTTGTTCATTTAAGCGTTGACAAAAAAAAACCTGGAGGCTGATTGGTTTCTATGCAGAGCTGCACCAGATTTTGCACTGTCCACTTTAAAAAAAAAATAGTGTTCCTTTGTCACGGGTACAACCTGTTTTTGTAAAACAATGGTTGTATGTTGATATAAAATAGACTCAGCCTATTTACTACTACAGGTATATATATATATATATATATATATATATATATATATATATATAGTGCCGACAATTTACATTCTGTACAATCACAACAGTCCTCGCCCAAAAGGAGCTTACAATCTAAAGTCACTATCACATATGCACACATACATGCATACTGAGGCCAATTTAGACTGCAGCCAGCTAACCTACCAGTATGCCTTTGGAGTATGGGAGGAAACTCACACAAGCACAATGCAGATATTTTCCTAATTAGCATTTAAACCAGGGACACGGGTGCTGCAAGGCAGAAGTGATAACTACAGAGCCATTGTGGATCAATTTACTAATAAACAAAAATAAAACTGCCGTACCATTGACAAACAACCATGATAATTACCCAAACCGTTGGGGTTTTTTTGTGGATGCTGGTGGTTGGAGTAACTTGACTTTTTGCACAACTCAGAGACTTTACTGGTAAGATTTTCCAGTAGTAGTTTGCATCTCTACCCCTCCTACTAGGCCAGGCGTTGCCAAACTTCCGAAACAAAGGGCCAGTTCACTGTCCTTCAAGCTTTAGGGGGGCCAGATTGTGGCCAGTGGCAGTAGAAAACACCCTTGTATCAGAGGGAATAAACAACTCCATAGGCTTTGTAGTGAGTGGGTGTATACATATATTACATCACTGGTGTCAGTGGGAGGAATAGTGCCCCATAACTGTTGTCAGTAGAATTAGTTGCCCATCTCTGGTGTCAGTGGGAGAAATAGTACCACCATGTTGGTGTCAGTGAGAGAAATAGTGCCACAACATTGGTATTAGTGGAAGGTATAGTGCCTTAAGAGCCAGATAAAGTAAAACAAAGGGTCACATCTGGCCTGTGGGCCACAGTTCGGAGACCCCTGTACTAGGCAATAACCAAAAGGAACATGAAACCATCATTGGTTTTGTAACAGCTGTAGCAGTTGGCGGAACTATCTGATGGGGTTATCCCTCACTAGATATACAGGATTACAACTAAGTCATTCAATTTTCAGCATCCATATAATACATCACATCTATATTCTTTTTTGGGAGAGTTGGCCTTTAGAGAGTTGTAATGTAAATGCATAGTACAGAATTCTCCCATAGTATAACATTATCCCAAACCTATTCTTCTTATCAGCTTCCATTTTTACCTTTACAAGCCAGGCAGCACAGAGATTACAATTTATGGCTCAATTCACTGCAGCATTATTCATCTTACTGCAGGCAACATCAACTGCTGTCCAGCAAAGGCTCTTTTATGCTTTTCCAATGAATTCTGGAAATGAATGTGCATGTCTTCCTTAAAGCAGAGAGGGTAGTACAAGGAGCTGGGAGTTTGATTTAAAAACTCCTATATTTGATTTCTGTATTGTATGCTCTTAAATTACAGTAATAGAAATCAACCTAACAAATGGGATGCATTACAGACCCATCAATACAAAATGACACAGATATTGCCTCAAGCAGCATGTTCCAAAGAACAGAGGTCAAAATATTATCTCTGCCGTTGTTTTAAATTTAAAGTGTAACTTTCTGGACGCTGGATTTATGACATTAATTTTATAAACCTGCCTGATAATGTCTATGTCAGCCTTGATGTCTGAAACCTAATGGAGTAGTTGATGTGTATTTGAAAAAAAACAGTGTAATAGTTCAACAACCATTTCAAATTCAAGGGTGTTCTTTACATCATCACGTTCAGAACAAATATCAGTTTCAAGATTTTGCACTGGCTGGGACATAAATATCATTTTTTAGAATTTAATTTGGTCATTTAGAGTAGATAGTTCCTGTTTTTTATCTAGGTCTTCCTGTATCAGGCTTAGAAGAGAGGGTTCATGTTTTTTTACTGCAATAGGCTGTGCACTTTGCAATGGAATTTTACCTTAGCTTAGTCAATGTTGTGAACATTTTCAAAGAGTACCCAATCATGTGCAAGGTAAGAAAAAAATGTTGTTGCTTGCACATGATTGGACGAGGGAACTCAACAGACCTCCACCTTATTCACCAAGTTAAGGGTAGATTCCTTTGCAAAGTGAACAACCTATGTGCCCATAGTAAGTCAACCCCACAATATCTATGTCAAGCTCTGAAACCCTTAGGGCTTCACACCAAGTAGAAACCACTAAATACCAGCAGATCTCTCCTGGTCAATCAGAGGCTGCAGGCGGGTGATAGGTGGCAAGGACAACTGCCCATAGACGCAGGTTGTTCCAAATGTTGTTAGGTTATGTCCTCCTCTGAGCAATGAAGCCCTGTCAGAATTAGAATGAGCTCCTTCCAATAATTTTGTATATTAAACACCCACGCCTAGGTATATAAACTAAATTATAAATATGCAAGCCGCTGATATCTATATTGTCCCCTCAGGTAAACCAATGTGAATAGATAAATATATAGACATCGTCTGCTTCACCTTAAAATAATTGATAGTGCCACTAATATTATGATATATGCTATAACCAATCTGTGCTGAAAATGATTGCATTGTAACAGTTTATCAAAAATGTGCAAAGAATTCTATGATATAACTGTAGCGCCTTCTACCTCTAGGTAGGTGCTAGGTGATAGATTTTTGTGGTAGGTGAGGTAAATTTAATCGGGTCTGACTTGAAGTCAGGCCTGATTGTTTTGATTCTGGGCTGGGAGTAGCTCAGGGAGTGGTTGGTGACTCACAGGTGGTGACAACTCTTGGTTACCGCCCCTTTGCATCTAGCGGGTTCTAGAAGGAAGGGTGTGGAAGAGGGGTGGAACTGCCGGAGGTGCTTGGGGAGCCCTGACTGATCCCCAACCTGGATTGGCAGGGGGCGGGCCTTCTTGGTTACGTGGGGTCAGCCCAGTCGGGGAGGAGAGTTCGGCTGGAAGAGATGGAGTACTGAGGCTGTCGGGGCCTTGAGGGAGCGCCCAGTCTGGAAGGGGGAGTGGCTTTGGCCTGGGGCTCGGGTGCATCCAGGAGGATAGTGAGCTCCTGAAACAGAGGTGCAAGTGGAGGACAGCGGGAGAGAGCACTGCCAGGAAGGTCTCCAGGAAAGGAACTGTGTCGGTGAGTGATACACACCCTGGGAAGCTGGAAGAGGCACACCGGAGCAGATTGGGGTGAGAGAATGTCTGAGAAGGGTGCAAAAGCCAGTTGGGATTGTGGTGTTACTGTGGCAGTGGAGAGAACCGTTGCAGCCGGGAGGGCTGGCAGGGCATGGAAGAGGATGGGCTGGGAGCAGTAGTCCATAAAGCCTAGCTAGCACTTTCAATTAACTTTTTCTAAACTATAGAGACCCACAGTGCCTGCATGCAAAGGGCAGTTCAGAGGCTGTGCTAATTGAGAGCAGGCTTCACCGTGTGCTAGCTATGCCGAAGAAGTTTGTGCAGGAGACAGCCAGAGGAAGTAACTGAGAAGCAAGATTGTGCTGGAGGAAGAGGAGAAGTATATATACAAGAGTGTATATAGAAGGTCCCGTGAAAGAACTGTTAATCCTATGGGCATCCCATAATTACCCCATTCCCCATGCAAGTTTAATCCCCTAATAAAACAACAAAACAAAGTATCGGCCTGTTCTTCCGAATGTGTGAAATAAAGGTGATTGAGGGCAGTGTGACTGAAGGAACCACTACTTCCAGCAACTCCTATGAAGGCATGGCTACATAAGTAACAATTATAGTGCAAGAAAAATAATTGTGCGAAATAGAGTGTTTGTTCTGGGCAATAAAGTGCTGTCGTGCTCTGTTCCCAAGCAGCTTTTGATAATGTCGCACATAGATGACGAAACGCATCAAGCTGGCTCTCCTGTGCATCACTTCTGGCCCAGAGAGTGGAATGCACGCTAGATAATCAGTAAAATCCATTACTGTAATAACAAAAAGGCTGTTTTTAAACAGTGAAGTTTATTTACTGGTTTTATATCAACTTTTTAATGTAAAATGCCTTATAAGCAATAATTTAGCTAAGGATTTTACACCATGAAGAGCTTTCTCTCCATTCACTGTATACCGGCATGATCTGGCTTTGGAGCCCTGGAACCATTTTGGAGGTAATCTGCACCAGTGGGAGCCACCGAAGGACATCGCAGTGGGATAGGTCTCCCAGAAAATGGCCTACAAGCTCACCAGACTTTCCGTACTATAAGGTAGGGGAGTCCATACATCCGGTGAATGCGGGGTGTCTACAGTCTCTCACGTGGTGGATGTACAGATATTTGGGAACAGAGCATGACAGCACATTATTGCATAGAACAAAGACTCTGTTTTCCACAACAATTATTTCTCCTGCACTATAATTGTTACTTATATCATAGAATTCTTTGCACATTTTTGATATACTGTTACAATGCAATTATTTTCGGCACAGATTGGTTATAGCATATACCATAATAGTAGTGGCACTATAAATCAGTTTAAGGTGAAGCGAACGCTGTCTGTATATTTATTTATCCTTCCAATTATTATTCACAGAAAACGAAGAACATTTCAAGTTGGAGGTTTGTTCATTTCCTTTGTGTGTATCCCACGTTATTCCTGTCGTAAAAAGGCTTCACAAGAAAGGGCATAGATGCAAAATGTATGTAGCCCCCAATCACCAAATCTCATATAAGCTTTAGAATGTTATTTTCTCATTTCAAAAGTTGTTGTTTTAATTTTTTTTCATTTAAATAATTACTGGTGATCCTGCCATAAAGGTCCTTGTTCAGACATTCTCTGTTACGGGATGACAACCAGCTCCCAAATGTGCTCCTGTGCGGTCACCCTGTTATGTGCGCTTATGGTGGGGACTACAAGCAGCCGTCCCAACCTACATTGGTCAGGCATAATCTACCACTGTCACAATTAGGAAGTCTGTCTTATTGGGAAAAAAATCATAATTTAACAGACTAAGTGTAATCAAGTTAGAATGGAGTTCTATGTTAAAGTGATTGTAAAGTTTTTTTTTTTTTATTAAAATAATTAAACATGTCATACTTGCCTGCTCTTTCCGTGGTTTTGCACAGGGCAGCCCCGATCTTCCTCTTCTCGGATCCCCCCACCCCTGCTGAGTGCACCCACAGCAAGCTGCTTACTATTGGGGCAATCATGTCTGTTTCCGAGCCCTGCCCCCTGGCTCCTTTTTCACTGGCTCTGATTGACAGCAAGAGCCATTGTATCTGAGCCAATGAGGAGTGACAGAGCCTCAGCACTGGTGCACATCACTGGATCGAGATTGGGCTCAGGTATGTATTTAGGGGGGGGGGGGAGCTGCATGCAGAATGCAGTAAGGTAAAACAAATCTGCCTTTACAACCACTTTAGAAAAAGAGGGAAACATTTGGGACTTTGAGTGAGACATGCGGGAACACGTCTCCATCCCTGTATCTGTTACAGAAAGGGGGGGATTGTGGGACTTTAAATGAGGTGGTTGTTAGTGGCTGAAGGATGAGTCACTGTTTAAAAAAAACACTTTTATTACCAAAAAATATCACAACATAGCAAAATATATGCACAGATAAATAAAACGTCAATCACATATTGCAAACCATGTATGCATAAAAACGGTATGGCTAGCATAGCAAGCCCATGATGTGGTGAGGAGCATAGATCTTCCATGTAGAAAACACTTTCAGGTCAAAAATGTAGTACACTTAAAAATTTAAAATCAATAAACCATCTTAAGGAGAAAATAGGTGCATTCAATTGGCCCGACGCATGTTTCATGTATATTTGATACACTCTTCAGGGGCAGGTGCACTTGGGTCTACAGAAAAACATAAATGAGTAAATATGGTGCATAGTTATACCCCTCTTATGGGAAAGTATACATAGAAGGGGAGAGAGATATAAACTCATCCCTATAGGTACTTACAAGCCCGATGAGTCTGAGACCTACGAAAACAGGAAAGGAGGGCTGCTAAAGGTGTCAGTCCCGGGAGTTGAGCTTGGAATCCGCACAGGAAAGACCATGCACATAATATGATCCCAACAGCGACAAACACATGTAACCAGATGGTGGTAAGTGTGGGTTCAAATTCTGAAAAATTATTGCGATACGTGTACTATAAATATGTGTTATAGTGTGTCACTAAAAATAGTGATAGCTAGAACCCAAAAACCACAAATACAAGATGAAGATATGAATGCACTGAAGGGTAGTGAGTAAACTAGAAAAGCCATAACCTCGGTGAGGAATGGAAATGTAGAAATGGTGTGAGAAAAGGAAGATGAGAGAAAAAAAAGAAGGTGAAACGTGAAAGCTGTACACTCAGAAAACATGAATAGCAGAAAAATAAGCACATGCCTACCTAATGTGGAGTTCTGATCCAACAGGAGTGCAGTGTAAGACAAGAGATGTTGCCAGATGGAAAGGCTAGCACTGAATTGGAACGCTATATGTGCACAGGATAACCAGCGGGCTGCTCCCAGCGTCACACAGGTGCAACAAATGAGGAAGGGGAGCGTCCCTGCCAAAGGCTAGAGACACTCCCTTCCACATGCTGACACAGTTGGAATACCACATAACAGCACCGGGATGCCATATGCCATCACGCGCTTGGTGGGGAAGTGTGCACCCCCCCTTCATCAACATCAGTGAATGCGGGGGAGGGGGCGGGCTTGTCTCTCTTGGCATTGGCGCCACACTTCCACACCATTGGCGTTTGTCATTTGGTGTCCCGGTGCGGTTATGTGGTATTCCAACTGTCAGTAAATTTAATTTAATTGCTTTAACCATTAGTATTAAAGGCAGGCTGGGTTGCAGATACACCTCAAATTATTTACAAACCAAAAGCCTAATTGAAAAAAAAATACTGATTCAAACCAGATAGAACTAGAAGACTTTGTTATTATATACTAGAGCTGCACGATTCTGGCCAAAGTGAGAATCACAATTTTTTTGCTTAGAATAATTCTCTCACGACTCCCAATTTTTTTTGAAAGTGTAATTTTTCCCAAAAAATTGCACTTGAAAAACCACTGCGTAAATACCGTGTGACATAAAATATCGCAACAGCCGCCATCTTATTTTCTAGGGTTTCTGCTAAAAAAAATGTATAATGTTTGGGGGTTCTAAGTCATTTTCTAGCAGAAAATACTGGATTTTTACTTGTAAGCAACAAATGTCAGAAAAGATTTAGTCTTAAAATGGTTAAAGTAAACTCTTCTATACACAGGAGTTCAACCCTTTCATCATTTGAAACATAGTATCTTTTTACTTCTTTTATTAACAATGACCTCAGACTTGGCAGTCTACCCAGATAGTAGAGACTCAAGTTGCTGTGACTTAGAAAAATATTCCTGGGGAGACTTCAGGCTTCTTGCATTGACTTATATTACAGTCAAGTTGCGCTGAGTCGCCCCGCAAGTCGGACTCCATTAACTGCACTGAAAATCGCGGTAATATGTGATAGAGATCGCGATTTTAACCACCTCCCACCCGGCCACTGTACATATCCGGCCGGGTGGGAGCTTCCCCGTTCTGACAGGACGTATATATACGTCCTGCAGAACGGGAGCTCGCAGCGCGGGCACGCGCCGCGCTGCTGCTGGATCCTGTGATCATTATCCAGCTGAGCGGAGATCGGGATTCGGGCGCAGTGACTGGCCCTCCCGATCATGTGACGGCTGTGTCCAATCACAGCCGTCACATTGTAAACAGAGACGGGCGTCTCTGTGACAGTTCTACCCCGCCGAGCTCAGTGAGAGCTCAGTGCGGGGGGGGGGGGGGGAAGAGGGGGAGCTGCAGCTCTGTGACAGCTTTCTGCATGGTGAGGATTTCATGCAGAAAGCTGTCACAGATCGCCCCCCACACAGTGCACCAAGCACACTGATACCCCATGTCCCTGTAAACATGTGTCCCCATAAAAGAGCCCCCAAAACATCTGTATGTCCCCCATCACATCTGTCACCATACACAACATCTGTCACAGTCCCCAAACATCAGTCACAGTCCCCAAACATCTGTCACAGTCCCCAAACATCTGTCACAGTCCTCAAACATCTGTCACCATACACAAAACATCTGTATGTCACCGTCACATCTGTCACAGTCCCCGTCACATCTGTCTGTCCGCCAACACCAAATAAACTCCAATTTGGGTTATTTGTACCAAAGAAATGTAGCAGTATCCTTTTTGGTCAAAATTTATTAAGAGAAATTACTTATTTGCAAAATTTTATAACAGAAACGCAGAAAAATGCATTGTTTTTGAAAATTTTTTGTCTTTTTTTAATTTATAGCGCAAAAAATAAAAAACCCAGGGGTGATTAAATACCACCAAAAGAAAGCTCTATTTGTGTGAAAAAAATGCTAAAAATGTCATATGGGTGCAGTGTTGCATGACCGCGCAATTGTCATTCAAACTGCAACAGCGCTGAAAGCTGAAAATTGGTCCGGGAAGGAAGGGGGTTTAAGTGCCCAGTATTGAAGTGGTTAATACAATTAATAGTGCAGCTCTATTATATACATTGCTTCAAAACGGAATATTTTGCAACGGTTCTTCATGTAGATGCATTTCTTACAATGATTGTGCTAGCTAGGCTTGATGGACTACTGCTCCCAGCCCATCCTCTTCCATGCCCTGCCAGCCCTCCCGGCTGCAACGGTTCTCTCCACTGCCATAGTAACACCACAATCCCAACTGGCTTTTGCACCCTTCTCAGACATTCTCTCACCCCAATCTGCTCCGGTGTGCCTCTTGCAGTTTCCTAGGGTGTGTATCACTCACCGACACAGTTCCTTTCCTGGAGACCTTCCTGGCAGTGCTCTCTCCCGCTGTCCTCCACTTGCACCTCTGTTTCAGGAGCTCACTATCCTCCTGGATGCACCCGAGCCCCAGGCCAAAGTCACTCCCCCTTCCAGACTGGGCGCTCCCTCAAGGCCCCGACAGCCTCAGTACTCCATCTCTTTGTATTTGCAACTATTGCTAACAAGGCCAAACCAAAGCTCAAATGCCTTGATCTATTCACATGAAAGGTCAGAGCTGGCCGGATAATGGCTCTGCCAGAGGTCTGGTCCTCCTGTTCAGCAGAAATATCATGTGCCCAACCCCCCCCCCCCCCACACTGATTGGGAGCCGGTAGGCAGACCTTTTTCGGTCGGCTTCTGTCGGACTGGCGCCAGTACACACGGGCTCTGAATGTCAGCCGGTTTCTATTGAACCGGTTGATGCCGCCCGACATTCAGCCCGTGTTTTAATCGAAACAGCCAGATTCTGCCCAAGATTCCAGAGCATGCTAAAATTGTAGCATCACTGGCAAATTACTTCTTAATGGCACCCCAAACACAATTAACCTCCCTGGCAGTATAATTATTTCAGATTTTTGGTGCTGAAAGTGGTACGATTATTTTGCATGGAAATTTGGCGTTTTATATTGTAGGCCTGTAATTCTTAGGAATAACTCACTTAAATCTGTTCAAACCAGAGTCTAGTAGACATCCCGGGTATGATAAAGTTTGAAACAAGAAATCATAAATTATAATATAATAAATAACTAAAAATAATTATCAAAAATAATAACGTAATAGTAATAAAATGTATTCAATAATGTAATCAAACCAAAAACACTGAAATTTGCTCAGTTGCAGAATTGTCACTGTCGTCACTTTCAGTGTCTGATGATAAATTTCCCCAAAAATCAGTATCACTCAATTCTGCAAATGATTCTTATTTACTATCGGTGTTTTCTAGCTGATCAAAAACCACTTTTGACGTAAAGGGACGCTTTTTGGTTGCTATGGACATTCTCAAGTTTCCAGGCAGAAAGAATGACATATATAATATAAAAGTGCATGCAGGGCTCTGGGCAAATCACTAGGGACAAAGGGGGTGTGAAATTATTTCATACAGTAATGTAATCTTACAGATTACAGTGTACTGTATGTATACTGTGTGTTTCACTTTTTGAATTTGCCGCCGGTCTCCGCCCCCGTGCGACGCAACGCTAGCAGGGAACGGAGCCCGGCACACAGAGGCATCGGACGGAGGACACAGCCCGCAGACATAGAGGGGGACATCGCTGGATCCAGGGGACAAGGTGAGTAACGATGTCTTGGATCCAGCAATGCAGTCCCGAGTGTGGCTTGGGGTTACTGCTAATGGTACTGAAATTCCACCCCGAGCCACACTCGGGAATACTGCCAGGGAGGTTAACAGTTAGCAGGCTTGCATTTTGCTACAACACAAACATGCCAAAAGTTGCGTTGAAAAATTGCTTGACACTCTACACCCGAAAAGGTGCAGGAGTTTCTTTGATACGTTGGTCGCACATAGGGCAGCCTATGCAAGTGAATGAGCCACCTTATTTGTAACCCGCAGAAATGTAACAGCAATGCACATAAAAAGCCACAAGCAGGAACGCATGTTCTCGCTATGCAAATTGTGAATGGGGCCTATTGTTCTGGCATTTTCATCACCTGAT
Source organism: Glandirana rugosa (assembly GCA_018402905.1). NCBI lineage: Eukaryota > Metazoa > Chordata > Amphibia > Anura > Ranidae > Glandirana > Glandirana rugosa. Next base: position 1,188,949 of record BLSH010521002.1, read on the forward strand.
TAGAAGGGGCTTTTGGTAAAAAAAAAAATATTATTAATTTAGAAAAAAGGAAAGGGTAAGGGAGGTTTATCATGTACAGGTCCTCTTTAATGAGACTGTCAAATAAACACTTTATGCAGTTTCTGCATTATTTTATAAAACTAATTTTATTGTCCTGTGCAGCCAGTCCTTGCTTCTGTACATACAATATGTCATATTTTTAATAAATCTGCATGTTGCTCTTTATAGAGCTGCATTCTTGCTTCCTGGCATATGACTGAAATCTAAAATCCAAGGTTGCCTAAACATCCAGCTTTTTCTCAGTGCATAAAACATGAAAGTAATAGAACTGCAGTTAGAAGAGCCTGAAGCTATGCTTTTTGGTCAAAGCCTCCTGTGCTAACTCTTTTTTCAATTTTTTCAATGCAAGCAATCTAGACTCCTTTTACATTGGGTCAGTTTTCAGGCATTTTAGCACTAAAAATAGCGCCTGTAAAGCGCCTGAAAACTGGGGGTGGTTTGTGAGCGTTATATACACCACTCCCAACCCACCCCTGCCCATTGGAATGCCTGGGCAGCGCTTCTGAAGCACCTGAAAAAGTGATTCGGAAGTGCCGCAACACGGGCGCTTTTAACCACTTCTTGGGGGTAAAAAGCGCCCCGCTGCTGTCCGAAAAAGCGGCGCCAAAGTGCCGCTATAACAGCTGTAAAGCACCGCTAAGACGAGCAGCGCTTTGTTGCTAATGCCCACACCGCCCCAGTGTGAAAGTACCCTAACAGAAAGCCTTATATAAGAACACTGCCCCATTCCCAGTTTAGGCACTCTAACGGACAGCCTGGTGTAAGAACACTGCCCAAAGCTGTACCACTGTTGTGTAAATACGGCAATTCAAAAACCATAAGCCAATCTGGTTCAGTCTGTGCTAGTATGTATTTGCAGCCCTAAAATTATCATAATTGACAAATCACCACTCAGATAAAGCACTTGAAGGAAGTAAAGAGCAAATTTTATCTGGATTGCCTGGAGAAAATATGAAGAAATTATGAGCTAAAGTGCCACCAAAAAAGATACAAACTACAAAAGACAATTAAGTTTATCGGTGTTAATTAAAGACCATAAAATGCCTGGGGTTCCATGTTATCACCTATTGCTATCATACTCGTACAGTAGGTAGCTTGTACTGTATGTGGAGGGCCAATGTGTGATGTAGGGTTTAAGAGGGAATGCCTCCATGTTGATGTATCACCTGAAAAATTAACAAAGCATGTTTGGGTTTATAGGAGAGATACTTGGGGACATTTTGCTTTTAACTATTCTAGAAAAAAGTTTCTTCCCGCCCGGCCTATTGACAAGTGACAGCCGGGCGGGGTGTTCGTTACCCTGACTGGGCGTCTGTTGACGTCCTCAGCATAACTCGCGATCGCATGCCCGTGGGGGCACGCATCCCGGCGGTCGGTGGTGCCGCCGGTCAGTCTGACCCACGGAAGCCATTTACCATGTGATCCGCCGTGACCAATCACGGCGGATCACATTGTAAACAGGAAGAGCCATTTATCGGCTTTTCCTCTGCTCAGGTCTGCAGACCTGAGCAGTGGAGAGCCGATTGGCTGCTCTCCTGATGGGGGGGGCAGGGATGCACTGAACGTTTATCAGTGCAGCCCCCCTCAGGATCACCACACTGGACCACCAGGGAGCCCACCAGGACCACCAGGGAGTCCCCCCAAGGACACCATAAGGAGGCTGCCCAAGACCACCAGGGAGAAGATCAGGAGGCCGCCCAGGGACCACCAGGGAGCCCACACTAGACCACCAGGTAAGGGGCATACAGTGCACTGTAGGGATGGCACTGTGCCCATATGTGATGCCTGCCAGTGCCATCCCTAACAGTGCCATATGCACCAGTGCTACGTATCAGTGCCCACCTGTGCCACCTATCAGTGCCCACCTGTGCCACCTATCAGTGCCCAGTGCCACCTATCAGTGCTGCCTATGAGTGCGCATCAGTGTCGCATATCAGTTCCACCTGTCAGTGCCCATCAGTGTTGCTTATCAGTGCCGCCTATCAGTGCCCATCAGTGCTGCATATATGTGCCCCATCATCAGTGCAAACTTATCAGTGCCACCTCATCAATACCAATCTGTTCTGCCTCATCACTGCCCGTCAGTGTAGCCTTATCAGTGCCCATCAGTGTAGCCACATCAGTGCCCGTCAGTGATGGAGAAAATGTACTTATAAAAAGTTTTGTGACAGAAACAAAGAAAATGTAGTTTTTTCATAATTTTCGGTCTTTTTTTATTTGTAGCGCAAAAAATAAAAACCGCAGGGGTAATCAAATACCACTAAAAGAAAGCTCTATTAGTGGGAACAAAATGATAAAAATTTTGTTTGGCTACAACATCGCACGGCTGCGCAATTGTCATTCAAAGCGCAACAGCACTGAAAGCTGAAAATTGGTCTGGGCGGGAAGTGCCTGGTATTGAAGTGGTTAAAGAATTTCACACTACTGGCACCTCATTCCCCGATCATGGAGGAAGCTGTGTCTAAGCCTCCCACAGAGACCCACTGGTAGATCACAGGTATCTCAGAACATACACAGTCTCACTTTAAGGCTAGATTCACAGTTGTCCGACAAACGGACCGACACTGTGAGCACAAGTCAAATGACGTCACCAAATCGATGTTTCCCTATGAGAGCCGTCTTAACTGGTCCGACACAAGTACTACTCTGGTCCAACTTTGGTCCTACTTCAGCCGAATGAATATCATTGAAGACGGATCAAAGTCGGATCCTTGTTCTAACCATCCGACTCGTGACATCCGACTTGGTGATTACAGCAGCAGTAAAAGGAATTTATCTCACACTGGGATTGTTTTGATTGGTCAAAGGACAAGTCGGAGCAAAATCTTATCTTATTCATTCAACTCGGATGGAAGTAGAACCAAAGTAGGACCGATGTTGCAGGGCAAAGTAGGATCAAAAGTCTGACCGTTTTTGTGTCGGATAGTGTGTCCCCAGCCTTAGACTGGAATGATTAAAATGCCAATTAATGAGTGCCAGTGAACTGCAATTAGTTTGGATGAATGGAACAGAGCAAGAATGCACACAGCCTTCTTAAAAGAAGGTATTTAGTGCTACAGTAAATATGGTTTAATGTTGGTGTCCAAAGTGTAGCACAAACACCAACTTTAATGAATGGTGTCAAATATATTTCACAGCGGTCCTGTTCTGCTCTGTAGATTATTTCACCATGTTTTGGAAAGTTGTTTTAGAACTTATGTAGAGAGAATTCATTTTGTTTTGTCTTATTATTTTAGCACTATACTGCAAAGCACTGTTAATGTATCAAACGGGCATTACACTGCAAAGCACTCTATGTTAGCACTTCTACCCCTCGCAGTTACCAGTGGTGCATAAATGTTACATCATCATCCTGGTGCAGTGTTGCCAACTGCCAGTAAATTTACTGACAGTTTGTAAAAATCTGTGATCTTTACAACTGTCTATAAATATCAGGGTCTGATAATTTGTCATGTTGTGCTGACTTTTTAAGTGTAAACCAGGCAAATTACTTGATATGGGTATTGTCAGTGTTTCCATGTTGTGTTTAAATATCAATTGTCTTCGTTTTTAATAGGAGTTCAGTTATTTTTCAGGTTGCCAGTAAAAAATGTGCTCCGCCAGTAAATTTCCCATGTTTTGCCAGTAAAAAACGCTGGGGAGGTTGGCAACACTGTCCTGGTGTATACAGCTATCGGTTTTATTGAGCACAGTATTTACTGTAGTTACAAACTTCATGTAATTGTTTTGAAAAATATGCACAAAATAAATCTGAACTAATTATCATTAATGAAAATTTAATCAAAACGAAAAAATCATATTTAGCAGACATACAAAACCCCTTTTTAGGAAAATATAATATTTTACTATATAAAATGGGTGCTTTTGTTAGTGTTGGCGTGCCAAGTAAATTGCTTTTTAGATTATCACGCACAGTAAAGCAGTATGGTCAGCCAGCACAGAGCAAGTACATTGACAATAGCTTTATATTTATGTTGTAATGGCCTATTAATATGTGTTTGTGCTTCTTGCTGGAGAGTGGTAGCATTTGCAGCATGCTAAGCCTGAGTGATTTTTAAGAAGGATTTGTATTGCTGCGTTCTTTTGACACAGCTGTTTTTTGGCTGCCAAGTGCAGTGTGCACACATTCATATTACCGTATGACAAATTCTTTTCTGGCATAGCATTAAGTAAATCAATACAAATGAGTCCATTAACACCAGATTAAGAAGCTAATGGTACTGGCTATACATTATGCCAAGCCGAGCAAATAACCATAGTCTAATGGGATATTCTTCTCTGTGGCCTGCTCATGCCAGAATTATTATGAACATGCTGGAACTTCAAATTATATTACATCCTCTAAACACTTCAAGAAATGCAAGAACTACAAAATATATGGAGCCAATTCCCACTATTTGTAAATCTGAAAACATAATTACTACTAAAATTCATGTAGCTTATGCATATGGGTTGATAACAAAGTACAAATCATAAAAAACATTTAGAATCCATAGATGTATATGTGTATATGTGAATAAGAGCCCCCGGACTTCATGTGTATTCTTTTTTTTTAATCATCTTAAAAGGTAGCACTATGTAACGCTTATGAAAAACTGGACACCACCTCTAAAGGGACTCTAATGTTTTTATCTAATATCTTCCCATTTTATAATTAGCATTTTCATTTTATAATTGCCTCAAATCAAGCAAGCAACAATTTTGCTATATATAATTTTATTTTTAAATAGATATTTACTATTTGGTGGAGCTCTACATAAGTCTTAGATAGCAGCTAAAGTCCCAAAGAGCAGCTGCTTTGCTAAACAGAGACTTAAAGTGATTGTAAAGTCAGACTTTTTTTTTATCTTAATGCATTCGATACATGAAGATAAAAAAAACTTCTATCTGCAGCAGCCCTCCTCAGACCCACCAATACTTACCTGAGCCATCTAGATCCAGTGATGTTGCAAGAGTGTCTCAACTGCCCAGGACTCCCCTCCTCATTGGTTAAGACAGCAGCACAGTGCCATTGACTCCTGCTGCTGTCAATCAAAGTCACTCAGCCAATGAAGAGATAAAGGGGGCGGAGCCCAGCTGCAGCTCTGTGTCTGACTGGACACAGGAAGCTGTGGTTTGGCTCGGGTGTCCTGCTTGCTGTGGGGGCACTCAACAGGAGGGAGGGGCTAGCAGCACCGAAGATCTGGGCTGCTCTGTGCAAAACCATTACAGAGCAGGTAAGTATAACATGTTTGTTATTTTTAACTAAAAAAAAAAAAAGAGACTTTAATATCACTTTAAATGGCACGGGTAAGGGGCGATCCCCTGACCCCAAAAGCACCCCAAAGAAAACATCATCTTCAAAACCAATAGACAGACAAAAAATCAAATCTATGGAATTTTTAAGGTGCCCAAATATCACAGTTTCATTAACGGTTAAAAATCAACAATTTTATTTAGCACTTCCATAAAAACAATACAGTAAACTTGTCTAAAAGGTTTGAAACAGGTGTATCATCATTGAAATGATATATGGTATAAATAATACAGTAATGTTATCATTAACTATGTTAAGTATGTTGCTTGAACAGGGAGCCTCAAAATATTTCGCCTTGTATACGGCTTCTTCAGGAGAGTGTATTAGAACATACAAGTAGCATCAAATTAATTATCTAAAATAAATAAATGCAGGAAAACGCATAAATATCAGTATTTATGTATTTCCCTTTATTTATTTAAACAATTAATTTGATGCTACTTGTATGTTGTAATACATTCTCCTGAAAGAGACGTATAAAAGGCAAAACATGTCGAAACTCCCTCTTCATGCAATATACTTGTGATAACAATTCTGTATTATTTGTACATCATTTCAATGATGATACACGTGTTTCAAACTTTTTAGACAATTTTATTGTTTTTAGGGAAGTACTGAATATTTTTTGAAATTTTTTGAAAGTTTTTTTTTCTTAATGGTTTCACAATAGATATGAGAAAACAGTAGTGTTAAGGCACGTATTACTCTGTGTACAACCTGGAACATAAGCTCAAATCTCAGTAAACAATTTTCTCATAAGAGCCTGTTCAAGGTAATAATATGAAAAAGGTAGTGGAGAGAAGATAAGGATAGTAACGTAAGAACAATTTAACAAGCACAGTCAGATGCTATTGTGTCACGCTTCAATCATATATAAAGGATTGTGTCAAGGGTCTGAGAGCCTTGAGTATCACAACAGAAAATTGTTATTTTTTAACAGTTCATTAATCTGTGATATTTTGGCACCTTAAAAAAACCCACAAATTTTATTTTTTTCTATGTATTACCGAGGGATGTGGTGCCTCTGGTTTCCTCTCTTGCCCATAATACACTGTTTTTCAAAACGAATAGATTAACTCAGTTTGACAGAACGCATAATGGGATTGCTGGGTTTTATTTCCAGAAAGCCCAATATATTTTGTAGACAAAATATCTTTTATACATCCCGTATTGCATACTTATATTGAACATAAATATTTTCTACAAAAAAAAGTAACCCTTCTATTATAAAACTGAAGTAAAACTGACTATAAACCATCACAGCTAAACCTCAACAATTTATCATCATTATATGTTCATTTCAGATGGTCATTTTGATATTTTATATATAGAACATGAAAAAAAAGTCTTCATCTTCTGTTAAAGATTTGTGAATTCAACCTTGAATGCGATATACTGTACCGTCATTAAGTATGTAAATGATAAGTGCCAGTGACCCTCTCATGCTACACTACTATAGTTTACACACCAGCTCCAACAACTAATTTAGTGATAAATCAAGGTGGCAGAGAAGCCTAGTATAGAGGTGACCCTCCCACCCCAATATCAGCTATGTGGTCTAATGACTCCTGCTCTTGAGGGATCAGCATAGGTCTACTTTCAGCAATTACAACTTATCATAAGGTTTCACCATCATGCCAGTGTTAGAATATGTGTATACAAACATGGTTGAGAGAATGGGAAAAAGGGAGCTCAGTTCATTTGGGCCCACTTTTTATGGGCTTGTGGCTGCCTTCCTAATGCCTAAACCAGCAACAGCCTTTGCCTCAGTGATACTGTATTATTTATATTGCCCCTTTTAAGTATGCTTAATGGTTAAGGCGGCAAAGACTTTTGCCTCAGGCTGGGTTCACATATGAACTGCATGCGGCTTATAGCAGGAGTCCAATGTGTCCTGGTTCATCGTTTCAGGTCCAACTTTGGCCCGAATTTTGGGCTGAATTTGGACCTGAAATGGACCAAAAGTCACACAGCGTTTTTGTGCAAATCTGTTAGGAAAATGGCCATTCCGGGGGTCTGTGCGCATTCCACGCGCCTGCACGCAGCACGCGCCTGTGCGCGCCAATGGCGCCAAAACGGCCTATTTAAACAGACAACACCCAGCAGCAAATTCTGTCCGTTCTACAACGTTCCTGTGACCCCTGTGACAACTTTGAGAGACTTTGCTGCACCTGTGACCCCGGCTTTACTTGGACATGTTGCTTTCTGCCTGCCCTGACCCCTGGCCTGTTTACGACTACCCTCCTGCCTGATCCTTCTGTATCTTTGCTGCCTACACGTTGCCGACCTTGCTTGCACCTGTCCACCCGGCTGCCTGCTGCATCTGTACCTCATTGCCAGCCAGTTGCCGACCCGAATTGTATGACCATTCTTCTGCTAGCACGAGCTCCAGTGGACTTCCACATAATACCAAGTGATCCAGTCCAACCCTCGTGCCCCCCTGTGCTCTTGGGCTCCCTGTCTGCCCTACCAGGGGCTCTCAAACCAGGGCTGCAAGAGAGGTGATCTCCTGCATAAGCCAGACTCATCCGCCAGGTATGTGACAAAATCGCACCGGACCTGCTGCAGAGATATGTAAACCAGCTCCATAGAGAGCCAGTCAAAATCTCCTGCTATTCCGAATTGGATGTGGGGAACCCACATCCAATGCACAATGGTGTGAACCCAGTCTCAGTTGTACTGTATTGTTTCTATTGCCCTTTTTGAAGTGTTACTAAACCCACAACAGTAAAAGTAGTCTGTATATGCAGTAAAGCATGCTTGTTATACTCAATGTAGAACCTAAGGGGTTAATCCTTTGCACTGTTTAAAAAGGCTGTTTGATCTTGTATGCACAAATCCTCCTCTTCTTCCACTGACTCCAGAACAGGTCCGGTTAAGACAGAGTTACTGGAGTCAGGCTGCACATGCTCAGTTTGGTGTGTATTGCTAGAGAGTTTTTTTTTCTTGGGAGAGTGCATGTGATCAGCACAAGGCCAATCAGCACTGTCCAAGCAGAGAGTCAGGGGTCCTGAATCCTGATAGGACAACTCAGTACAGTATGAAAACCCCTCCTACAAGCTTTAACCAAGAACTAATAGAAGTCACAAGATTGCTATAAACTGCTGATGAGAAAAGGCATTTAGCAGCATATATTTACTAAAATGATTGCATTTCCATGTTCTGTGTACTGTGGGAGACCAGATATAGTGAATGCAGGGTCCTGGGTTTAGTAACACTAAGTATGCTTCCAGTCTTTTCCAGAATTTTCCTGAACCTGGGAATTCCCTATAAAAGGTGCCTCTCCAGCAATCTTCCCTCAGAGTGGTCGCAGCAACGATACAAGCTTGGGGGGCGTAATTCTCTCCTGCACGTCTGAATAATGAAGACCCTGATAAGAAGACTGCTAGAGAAAGCTGAGAGCACTGGAGGGGAGGAATGGCTGCAACGGTGCCTGAAGATTAATGAGGGACAAGACAGCCAGCTCAGGGAAGATCCCAATGGTGAACAGCACAGTGAAGAAACAAGGGTTAATACCTCACAGCAACAAGGAACCTCGGGTCCCTACCTGTGTGCAAGGCAGAATGAAGAAATGCTGCCTATGGATTTTCAGCCTGAGCCCATCCAGCCATCGGTCCCCCTGCAGCTGGAACTGCCTGAAGAGGAGTTGGACCAGCGCTGCCATCCCAGGTCAAAGCCAAGTCTCCCTCCCAAACATCCAAGCACATCTGCAGCAATGGCAGGGAAGAAGGATGTACAGCAGAATCAGAAGGGGCCGGTCTCTGTGAGCCAGCCAGGTAAACACAGCTGCAAGAGAAGACGGGCTTTCTCCCCCTCCTCTATCAGGAGGAGTGGTGGGTGGTCCGGAGCTCAGCATGATCTCCCTGTTTATATTCCTCCGCCTTCTGACACACTATTGATAACCCTGCTAACATTTCTTCTTTATCTAAACTTGTTTGGGTACAACGTCGCACGACCGCGCAATTGTCAATTAAAGACATGCAGTGCCAAATCGCAAAAAGTGCTCTGGTCCTACAGCGGAAAATTCTTCCGGTCCTTAAAGCGGTAGTAAACCCATGCATTTAACAGGTTAAAAACCAGTCACATTTTCGGCATGTGCCGGAAATGTAACACTCCCATTGGTTGTGCTTTAAACTATACTGTAAAACCATCCAATGGCTGGTGTCATAGCTGATCACATGTGCAGCATCATGGCAGTTGTAGATTAAACAGAGGCCAAGATGGCAGCTTCCTTGGCTGAAAATGATAGGAGGGTTTACTACCACTTTAAGTGGTTAAATCACATTTCCTGATATTACTATTATTTTTTCCCTGATTGATCTGGTATTCTCCTGATTTAAAACCCTTTGAGAAGATCAGGAAACAAATTAACAGGTCCATCGAGAAATTCATTGCCATCCTCAATGGTTTCTCCTTTCGCCATTTTGAAGGAGGTATTTCAGGCCTGTATAGACAGGATGATATCCATCCGTCCGAAATTGGTCATGATATTCTTAATTCAGGGTTACAATCCTGCATAGAAATGGCCATGGTCCTGGCATAAGCCAGGCCTTGTCTTGCAGAGCAAGTCCCAACTAGGTGGGAGACTGTTGTTTAATAATTGATTTTTATGCTTGAGTCATAAGGACTGAGCAGATTTATTACTTTAAATACATATCTTGAAAGATTGATAACAAATAAGGTGCTGTGGTCATGTTTACTCCATTCTATTGGTGTGTTTGTCTTGTTTGGAATATTGCAGCCTGCAATCCCATGGGAAAAAGGAAGCTCAATTCATTTGGGCCCACTTTTCATGGGCTTCCGACTGCTTTCCTAATGTTTAAAGTGGCAACAACGTTTGCCTCAGTGATACTGTATTTATCTCTATTGCCCCTTTTAAGTATGCTTCTTAATGCTTAAGGCGGCAACTACCTTTGCCTCGGTTGCATTGTATTGTTTCTATTGTCCCTTTCCAGTCTTTTCCAGGATTTTCCTGAACCTGGGAATTCCCTACAAAAGGGGCCTCTCCAGCAGTCTTCCCTCAGAGTGGTCGACAGCAACACTACAAGCTTCCCTCCTTCCACCCTTTGTCGCTGGCACTTTTTTTTTTTTTTTAATTATTTTACATTATTTTGTACAAAACCGTCCACAGAGCCCTGGCACCTCAGGGATCTCGCAGGATCCCAAGCTAACTAGACATAGAAATCCTAGCTAGGTACACAACATAAATCAAACTCCCCAGACTCCTACCCCCCACTTGCCCAGTCGACCAACCACCCCTCGAGTGCTACAGACATGACTGGATCCTGCCACCTTGTCGCTCCTTTATTTCTTGTATGAGAAAGTGTCAGAGAAGCCTTACACTCCTACTATGTTCGGAAGCCCCCACCCACTGCTATATCGAATCACTTCCCCCCCCCCCGAACTCTCAACTCCATGCACGGCAGACCGCTTTTATCCTTTGTTCCTATCCAGCAGAGCAGGGGGACTCAAACCACGCTTTCCACACCTTATCAAATTTGTTCCCACAGCCCCTGGCTACATATGTCGACTTGTAATATGGCATCATTTTGTTGATCAACCCCTTCCACTGCGCCACCCCAGGAGGTGCAGCTTTCTTCCAGTGGAGTAGGATGAGCTTTTTCCTGTAAAAGAGTAGAATAGTGAGGAGTGTCCTGTGAGCCCTGGAGGGTACTATGTCCTCCACCAGACCCAGGAGACACACCAGGACTGTCCTGGGGACAGGGGTCAACATCACCTCCATGAGACATGAAATGACCTCCTCCCAGAAAGCCTGGATGGTAACACACTCCCAGAAGATGTGGTGTGCCGTCGCCAGACTGTGGGAGCATCTCCAGCACCCAGAGGAGACCGAGGTATATATATGTGCAAGTCTGGCTGGAGTATAGTAGGAGCGGTGTATGAAGTTAAATTGTGTCGCTGGCACTTTAAGAGGATTGTCACCTTGGTTCAAGGGGGACTGTTTCGTAATTTTGATTACCGTATTTATCGGCATATAAAACACACTTTCCCCCCCCTGAAAACGAAGTGTAAATAATGCGTGCATGTTATATGCCAATATTTTTTAATTGGGCTGCCTAGGAGGAGAAGGGGGGGACGTGCGCCAACCAGATTACAGAGCTCAGGGATCTCCCATTTACTCGGCGGCTGCTGTAATACGAAGTCCCACCTTTTGGACCGGCTCCTATGTCCTGGCATTGGACCAGTGTTCTGTCTATCATAGGAGCCAGTCCAGGAGGTGGGACTTCATATTACAGAGGCTGCGAGTAAGCGGGAGATCCTCGCTCTGTGTTATCCAACGTCTCTAATCTCCATGCAACGGTGAGGCTGCAGATGGGCACTGATCAGGCTGCAATGGTGAGGCTGCAGATGGGCACTGGTAAGGCTGCAGATGGGTACTGATCAGGCTGCAATGGCGAGGCTGTAGATCGCCACTGATCGGGCTGCAATGGTGAGGCTGCAGATGGGCACTGAACAGGCTACAATGGTGAGGCTGCAGATGGGAACTGATCAGGCTGCAATGGTGAGGCTGCAGATGGGCACTGATGGGCAATGGTGAGGCTGTAGATGGGCAATGATGGGCAATGGTGAGGCTGTAGATGGACACTGATCAGGCTGCAACGGTGAGGCTGCAGATGGGTACCGATGGGCAATGGGGAGGCTGCAGATGGGCAGTAATCAGGCTACAATGGTGAGGCTGCCAATGGGCACTGATCAGGCTGCATTGATGGGCAATGGTGAGGCTGCAGATGGGAAGGCTGCAATGATGTGCACTGACCCTTATTTTGCTTCAAAGTTCTTTATTTAAAATTTACGTTTTTTTACCTGAAACTTCCCTCTTAAAATGTAGGTGTGTGTTATTGGCCTGTGTGTGTTATACGCAGATAAATACAGTCATTTATGCTTGAGTCATGAGGACTGAGCAGATTTATTGCTTCTAATACATATCTTTGAAGACTGTTATAAATTAATTTTGTTAATTATTTAACCAATAAAGTGCCGCAGCCATGTTTACTCTATTCTATTGGTGTGTTTGTCTTGTTTGGAATATTGCAGCCTGCAATCCCATGGACTTCTTCGTCACCTGCTATGCCTCCCATAAGAAAGTTAAGTACTGAATTTCAATTGAATTATTCCTTTAAACCTGGTCCTTCATTTTAATCTGTTTATATTTGTGCTTTGAATGAATGAGCAACCTTTGACAGTTTAACCTGTGCAATACTGGGGAAGATTGGAAATACTATATGATGTATCATCCCATTTAGCAGGCAATTATCAATGTCAGCTTGTAATTTGATTTACATACCATTCTGGTGTATATGAATAGTTCTTCTGAAATATTCTGACATATAAATATGAAACTGCTGAACTGTGACCTTCTCCTTTGGAAGATAATACATTTTGTCTGTCATTCTTGCGTTTTCTATGACTTACCATGCTGATTTATATCAAGGCTAGTTTATGCTCTAGAAATGTCAGTCTAAAATTGTACTACTGACATAACATAAACAACTCAAGACAATTTTAAAGCATTGAGATGCACATAAATTCTCAACTGTCAGAATTTTACTTGCAAGGCATACAGGCAATTATGTAAAAAGACAAATTACTGCCATTGTCTTTTTATTTAAACCTGTTTAGAGGCAGAATAGATCTTTCCAAACCTTCTCATTTAGACATTAAGAAAACTGTATGTCCAAAATCAATATCTGGAAGAGAAAGTACTGTAAATTGAAATACAGAACATCTAACTCTGTATGGCACTGAACAATGTTCAGGCAAACTAGTACAACAAAAGTAATATTTATGATTTGAACATTCACAAAATAATCACTACCAGAGGCTAGAGCTGCACAATTCTGGCCAAAATGAGAATCACTATTTTTTTGCTTAGAATAAAGATCACGATTCTCCCGGCGTAACATCTTACATATACAAAAAAATTGGGCTAACAGCACTGTTTTGTTTTTCTTTTTTGAAAGTATCATTTTTCCCAAAAAATTGTGTTTGAAAGATCGCTGCGCAAATACCGTGTGACATAAAATATTGCAACAACCGCCATCTTATTCTCTAGGGTCTCTGCTTAAAAAAATATATATAATGCTTGGGAGTCATTTACTAGCAGAAAATACTGGATTTTTATTTGTAAGCAGAAAATGTCAGAAAAGATTTAGTCTTTAAATGGTTAAACTTAACTCTTCTATACATGGGAGTTCAACCCTTTGATCAATTGAAACATAGTATCTTTTTACTTCTTTTGTCAACTTGAGTTGGCTCTCTGCCCAGACTTTAGAAAAAGATTCCTGGGGAGGCTTCAGGAGACTTGCATTGACTTCTATTACAGTCAAGTCGCGCTGAATCGCCCCACAAGTCGGACTCCATTAACTGCACTGAAAATCGTGGTAATATGTGATGGAGATCGCGGGGGGGGGGGGGTGGGTGGTGAATTGAGGGTGAATTGAGATCACGATTTTAATACGATTAATCGTGCAGCTCTACCAGAGGCCCAGTTCTACAATTGTGTTATCAACAGTTTATACTGATTTAAATACCTAAATAATAAGTAACTGGGCATCTTTAATGCTGACTCCAGTCAGACATAAAAGACACAAACTAATACAGCTCTGTAGCCATTAATATATTCTATATTGTCAAAAGTATTGGGACACCTGCCTTTACACACACATGAACTTTAATGCAGGGCTTGACAAATGTGCTATTAATCTAGGAGCCAGGTAAAAAAAACGTTAGGAGCCAATTTAGTGTGGGTTGTCAGCACCCGGGGTAAGGCAAGTAACTTGCGCCCCCCTAACCCTAAGTTACTCACAGTAGAGCAGCCAGTCAATACCGCCGTTACATCAGGGTTATAGGCTGGTCATAAGGGGTGACACTAAAAAAATCTGTTACTCCTTATTATGCCTAATGCATCGTGACTGCGGCATGTAAATGCCCTCATCTGCTGCCTAATGGAGCTTAAGGGTGGCTGTTGGTGGGTGGCAAAAACATGACAAGTTAAATAAAATACAAAAAAAGGTGAAAGAAGTATTCCAGTGCTGCTGATCTTCTGCTGCCACTTCCTGCCTATATGTGTGTCCCCCACGGTGACTTTTCATTGCTCTGGTGGGTTTCCGGTCACTATGAAATACTGGAGTACACAATTTTGTTGCTTAGAATAAAGATCACAATTCTCGCTGTGTAACATCATTTTTCACATTATAAACAAAAAAAAAAAATGGGCTAACTTTTACGGTTTAGGTTTATTTTTATTATTCATTAAAGTGCTTTTTTCCAAAAAAAATTGTGTTTGAAAGACCGCTGCGCAAATACCATGTAACATAAAATATTACAACAACCGCCAGTTTATTCTCTAGGGTCTCTGCTAAAAAATATATAATGTTTGGGGGTTTTAAGTCATTTTCTAGCAGAAAAATACTGGGTTTTTACTTGTAAGCCACAAATATCAGACAAGGCTTAGTTTTTAAATGGTTAAACTGGCCATCTTCAGACCGGAGTTAATTCATTTGATAAAAGAAGCAGAGATACTTTGTTTCTATTTAGAAAGAAAAAAAGAAAAACAAATCCAGACAGCCAGCCAAGTTTAATCCCCTGTGGTGGTATTCCCGAGTGTGGCTCGGGGTGAATTTTCTGTACCAAGAGCGGTAACCCCAAGCCACACTCGGGATTGCATCGCTGGATCCAGGCAGCATAACTTACCTTGTCCCCTGGATCCAGCGATTTCCCCCCGCTGTGTCAGTGGGCTGTGTCTTCCGCCTGATGCTTCTGTGTGCCGAGCTCCGTTCCCTGCGAGCGTCGCATCGCACAGGGGCGGAGACCGGCAGCAAATTCAAAGAGTGAAACACATAGTAAACATACAGTACACTGTAATCTGTAAGATTACATTACTGTATTAAATAATTTCACATCCCTTTTGTCCCTAGTGCTTTGTCCATTGCCCTGCATGCACTTTTATATTATATATGCCATTCTTTCTGCCTGGAAACTTGAGACTGTCCATGGCAAACAAAAAGTGTCCCTTTACGTCAAAAGTGGTTTTTGATCAGCTAGAAAACACCGATAGTAAATAAGAATCATTTGCAGAATTGAGTGATACTGATTTTTGGGGAAATTTATCATCAGACACTGAAAGTGAGGACAGCGACCATTCTGCAAATGAGCAAATTTCAGTGTTTTTGATTTGATTACATTATGGAATAAATTTTATTAATATTATGTTATTTTTTTTGATAATTATTTATAGTTATTTATTATATTATAATTTATGATTTAGTCTTTCAAACTTTATCATACACAGGATGTCTACTAGACTCTTGTTTGGACAGATTTAAGTGAGTTATTCCTAATAATTTCAGGCCTACAATATAAAATGCCAAATTTCTATGCAAAACAATGTACCGCTTTTAGATGCAAAAATCTGACATAATCATACCGCCAGGGAGGTTAACAGCTGTTAGATTAAGCAGAGAACTGATCTTGCTGAATCGGAGACACTGTTTTAAGATAGTGAGGGGAGAGAAGGAACGGCTGCCACTCGCCAGGACCCGGTTTCTGGTCGCCATGGCGACCTGGCGCCCAGGGATTGTCGAGCCCTGCTTTAATGGCATCTCAGTCTTAGTCCGTAGGGTTCAATGCTCAGTTGGCCCATCCTTTTCAGCAATAACAGCTTCAACTGTTCTGGGAAGGCTGTCCACAAGGTTTAGGAATGTGTCTATGGGAATGTTTGACCATTCTTCCAGAAGTGCATTTGTAAGGTCAGGCACTGATGTGAGCCAGCCCTTCTCATCCAACATCAGTGCCTGACCTCACAAATGCACTTCTGGAAGAATGGTCAAACATTCCCATAGACACCCTCCTAAACCTTGTGGGCAGCCGTCCCAGAAGAGTTGAAGCTGTTATAGCTACAAAGGGTAGGCCAACTCAATATAAACCCTACAGACTAAGACTGGGATGCCATTAAAGTTCATGTGCGTGCAAAGGCAGGTGTCCCAATACCTTTGACAATATAGTGTATATATGTATTTATAATCTAATTTGACTTGATTTTTAGTCTCTTGCATTTAGAGCAGAGCTCTAACTGGAGGGGGAAGATACAGCGCAGAATCTAATCAATTGCTTAACAGTTTTTATGTGCTACCAAGCAGCGTGCTTAGAGAAGGCGAGAGCGGGGTGACAGGCAAGCAGTATTAAAGAAGATCTATCATTATAATTTTTATTTTATAGTACTGTCACCTATGGTACAAATACATACAGTATACTGTAGTACTTTGTCCCATGTTTTTTTACAATATTTTATTTTAAGGTAGCTCTTAGGAAATACGGAGAACAACGACAACCATGTCAATGTCCCATGTTTCTAAGTGCTTTCTAACCATAGATATGAGGTCCAAACTTCAGCTTTCCCGAAGGCAAGCAATAACAATTAAAATGCAGAAGGGGGGGGGGGGGGTCAGCCTCTACATTTCTATTGTCATTGTGTGCCTCTGCAAAGTGTTCACAGCCAAGACAAGCTGCGCTTGTGGATCAGCTATTGTCAGTCGGCTGGGGGAGAGGATTTTGCAATTCTGTAAGTGTATCCCCGTTGATAGGAGGTTATGCACCATTGCAAGCTATCCAACATACGATACTGAAACACCAGTAGGTTTTAGTATTACATTATAACACAAACATCTGCCGCTTGCATACAGTATATCAGAGTAGTTATTTTTAGTGCTGGTAGTCTGGAACTTTTTTTTGGCACAGACAAGACTGTTTCAGTTCTGCAACATTCACACCAGAGTAAACAGAGTATGAAGAAGGGCTGACCTACTATTTAAGTGGCGGCATAGTGCTGCCACAGCCAAACAAACCAGCAACTATCCAGATGGACTTGTTTACTACAGATTCCGGTGTCACAGACAGACCAATTTGAGACATAGCCCCATTCACCATTAACATACAGCAGCAGCCCTGAAGAAGGGGAAGTCTTTGTTCCCTCAAAACGCGTTGGCTTGATCAGTTTTTGCTACTTTCAATAAAACTGACTACATATTCACCTCCATTTTGCTTTTAATTGGATAATGGACGCTCTGTTTATCTACCCCTACAAGTAAATGTGGAAACAGCCCTGTGGCCATACCCAGAGGTAGCAGCCCAAGCCCCCCAAAAGGGATCGCCGCCACTCTTCTGTTAAGTTGGGCCAGAATTATAGGGAGCAAACTCTCCCAACCCGCCCCCACGATCACCCACTCAAAAACCTTCAACTGAGTGAGTCAATCCAGCACTATCTCCAACCCTTTAGAACTATTGTTTAAGTGAAATTCCAGTCAAAATATAAAATCTACTCTTTATTTCTCTGAAGAAAAATCATAAACTTCTATGTTGTTTTGGATTGTTAAAATGTCAAATTAGAAACAACAGACTAATTCAGACATTGAACAACCCTCCTCTCTTTCACAGACAACAGTTGCCTTAAGAAAGCCGAATTTGGCTGCTCAAAGGCACTTCTTAATACCCTTGTCAGTCTCTGTTCTAACAGAGCCATACAGCCACTCCCAAGCTCCAATCAGCCCAGCTAGCCCTGCCCCTTCCATGGCGTCACAAAACATCCTCAAATCATGAGACAACTCTGGAGTTATAGCTGCAGGGCATATCCTGCCCTCACTAGCTTTCACTACATGCCCACCACACAACTCCTGCGCTTAGATGTATCAACCGATAGTGATGGCCTGACCAGGGATGCAATCCTTTGACAACTTTCACTCTTTTGTGCACTAGACGATCTTGCTGCCCTCCTCAGGACCATGGGAATCCGAACAAACTGGAGAAAAATACAAAAGAGAGAGGGGCGCACCGACCTTGTGCAATACCATAAAACCATTTATTAAGGTTAAAATCCAACATAAAATATACTCACAAGCGGAGCAATGTCAAAGGCATGTATCGTAAACAGTGACTTCAGTCTATCTCCACCACAGCTGCGGAGGATCCAGATGGCATCATATGCAAGGCTAACGCGTTTCCAGAGGCTCTGAAGAAGAGGGTTCGCCCTGGAAACGCGTTAGCCTTGCATATGATGCCATCTGGATCCTCCCCAGCTGTGGTAGAGATAGACTGAAGTCACTGTTTACGATACATGCCTTTGACATTGCTCCGCTTGTGAGTATATTTTATGTTGGATTTTAACCTTAATAAATGGTTTTATGGTATTGTACAAGGTCGGTGCGCCCCTCTCTCTTTTGTATTTTACTACATGCCCACCAGCCGTACTTAGAATCAGAAAGAAGAGTATTACGATCAAATGACAGGCAGCGAGCTGCACAAAAAAAAAGGTAGAACGACGGTGATTTTTACATTTTGCAGCATATGGCTGACTTTTTGTTACATTAACCATTGTGGAAGGGGTTAAGTATAAGTCTTTTCTTCCACTTTAACCACCTGACATCCAGAAAAAGGACTCACCTTCACAACCAGGCCATTTTTTGCATTATGGCACTGCGTTATTTTAACTGACAATTGCGCGGTCATGCAACACTGCACCCAAATAACATTTATGTAATTTTTTTCCCCCTCAAATAGAGCTTTCTTTTGATGGTATTTGATCACCACTGTGGTTTTTTTTGTGCTTTTGAAAACAAAATACAACAAAAAAAAAAATACAATATTTTTTACTGTTATAAAACATACAAAAGTTTCTTCATAAATGTAGGCCAATATGTATTCTGTTACATGTCTTTGTGA
Organism: Glandirana rugosa; assembly: GCA_018402905.1. NCBI lineage: Eukaryota > Metazoa > Chordata > Amphibia > Anura > Ranidae > Glandirana > Glandirana rugosa. The sequence continues at coordinate 1,208,039 of BLSH010521002.1, forward strand.
AAATCCCAATAAGCTTTGCAGGGAAAGAAAATCCATCACTTCCCCCTGTCAGAACAGAGCTCTGCCTTGTTTACATAGGACATTCATTCACTGGCACCCACTGATCAGGTTCTGCTGTGACAAATCACAGCAGAAGCAGCGTGCTCCCTACCCAGAGGTGCAGAATCACGTATGTATGCATGATTCTGCACAGTGTGGACGCTCTGTAGCAGTAAATCTGCTATGGGGTGGTCGGCAAGTGGTTAAGGATTAGTTTAGAGGTTTGTTTCATTTTTAGAGTCAGGGATTAGGTCAGTTTAACTCTTAGGGTATAGGTTTATAGGATGCAGATTACTTTAGGGCAGGGGTAGGCAACCTGGAGCCCTCCAGCTGTTGCAGAACTACAAGTCCCATCATGCCTCTGGGAGTAATTGTAACTGTCAGCCTTGCAATGCCTCCTGGGAAATGTAGTTCTACAACAGCTGGAGGGTTACTGGTTGCCTACCACTGCTTTAGGGAATAGGTGTAATTTTAGGATGAAGATTATGTTTAGGATCAAGTTTATTGTTAAAAAAAAAGATCTTTTATTCTTTCTATCCACCAGGGTACAAAGTGCAGTATTTTGTCACATTTTGATTGATGCCTTGAATGCGGAGCTAGCATTTTTGACAACCCACCCCCACTGCTGTCTATGCTGCTCTCAAGGTGCAAATACCAAATGAGGTCTGACCGAGAAACTAAAAATAATAACTGTATGGGCAATTAGGAGGACGTATATAAAGTGGTTAGAGTGAGTTTAATAGCACAAACTTATTTTTTCGCAGAAAAAAAGAGAACCAATTAAAAGGCTTCAAAGCTGGGCACTTACTGCGGCTTGTGAATGGCTTGGCTTATCTTCTGGGACCTCTGACGTGTCCCAGAAGATCGCCGAGAGGGATGGGGGAAGGTGAACTTCTTCCGGCACCTCGGCGCCAGGAGAGGAAGTGGACCCTGTGAAAACAGGGTTCACAGTCCCCCCCCAAAAAAATGACATGCCAATCATGGCATTTCAGGGGGTCACCTTCTCTTAAAGCGGAAGTTCCACTTTTGGGTGGAACTCCGCTTTAACGTCCATTCAGCAACCCTATCTACTTTACTGACCTTCAGTTCCCCTGTGTCAAAAATGCAGCCAAAATTGTGGAATCCCTGTAAACAAGGTCTATAAGTACTATATTTCTTTCCACTGGACTACAAACAATAGTAGGACAACAAACTGACATACACGAGAAACAAGAACGAAAATGATATATATGTAACCTCTCAATGTTAACTACCTGTTACTTGAGATTATAGGATAAGTGTGGTTCATACTAAGGTGTTAAAACCGACGTAAAAACTGTGTCCCCTTGACTTCCAGTCATTTCATCTATCCCAACGACTTACCTGCAATTTCGCCTCAAGGTGGGTTTTCACCTTGAAGGCGAAATTCTCTTCCACTGGGGGACTTT
>BLSH010521002.1:1253024-1263496 GCA_018402905.1 Glandirana rugosa
GTAGTCCCGCCGTGTGTCTCGGGTCACCGCCGACGCCTCCGTCGAAACTAAGACGCAACCCGCCTTGAGATGCAAGGCCGTTAGAGACGCCAAATGTAGGGTCCACACCTCTTGACCGACCGCCTGAAAGAATCAGCGGTCTTCGACCTGGTCCCTCACACCAGGGAAGTGGCCCCCACAAGTTAGTCTAAACGGTGTTTACCCCCTGTGGCCTACACCTAGAATACCGCAGGTCCAAGTTAGAGTTCCACTCTTGAAAACACAGGTCCTGTTTCCGTACCAGGTGCGCCGAGGCCAAACCGGGGCCACCAGAATGGTCGGAATTTCTTCCATCACTATTCTGCGCACCAATCTCGGAAGCAGACGTATGGGAGGAAAAACGTACAGGAGGCGATAACGGCTCCAGGGAGTCACCAGGGCATCCGTAGCCACTGCCAATGGATCCTTTGTCCTGGACACAAAAGTTCTCACCTTGAGATTGAACCTGGACGCCATAAGATCCACATCCGGTGTCCCCCATTTGTGGCAAATCTGATTGAACACCCCCGGTGAAGGGACCACACTCCCTGGTCCAGCTTCTGGCGACTAAGAAAGTCCGCCAGCCAGTTCTCCACACCTGGGATGTAAACCGCAGAGATTGCCGGAACGTAGAGTTCCGCCCAACGCAGAATCAAAGCTGCCTCCGCAGCCGCCACTGGGCTCTGTGTGCCGCCCTGATGATTCACATACGCCACCGCCGTGGCATTGTCCGATTGAATTCGAATCGGGCGGCCTTGCAATCTCCTTGTCCAATGAGAAAGACACAGTCTGATCTCTCTCAGCTCCAGCACGTTTATGGGTAGGCAGGCCTACTGGGCCGACCAACGACCCTGAGCTGATAGTCCTTCCAGGACTCCGCCCCAGCCCGTCAGGCTGGCGTCCGAGGCGATTACCGTCCACCGAAGGGACAGCAACGACTTCCCCCGAGTGAGGGCCGAGTCCCGTAACCACCAGGCGAGGGACGCCCTGATCTGAGGGCCCAGCCGGATCGGAAAATCCAACGACCGGTGGGGCTTGTCCCATTGGACCAGAATTGCTCGCTGGAGCAAACGAGTGTGACTCTGGGCAAAAGGTATTGCCTCGAACGATGAGACCATGAGCCCCAGCAGCCTCATACAGAACCGCAAGGATGACCGGCGGCGTGATAGGAGGGTGCGCACAGCCGACTGTAAGTTCTGTAGCTTCGTCGGAGGGAACAACACCTTTGCTTGTCCATAATGATACTCCAGACGGCAGGAAGGAGACACCGACGACTACTGCAGGTTGAGCAGCCAGCCGAAGTCCCGCAATGAGACCATTGCGATGTTCACCTTCTCCTCCAGGGCAGAGACAGAGTCCTCTTGCAGGAGCAGATCGTCCAGGTACGCCACTAAGGCAATGCCCCACCTACGCAAACCTACGCAGCAACGCCAACATCGGGGCCAGAAACTTTGTGAACACCCGGGGCGCGGAGGTCAGGCCGACGGAAAGAGCTACAAATTGAAAATGGCGATCCCCAACCGCGAACCGCAGAAAACGTTGATGTCGCGGATGGATGGGGACATGGATGTACGCATCCTTCCCAATGACGCTAGGAAGTCTCCCTGGTGCAGGGCGGCCACGACCGATCGAACAGACTCCATCCGGAATTCTCACGCCCTGACAAACCTGATTAGGGCCTGCAATTCCAGAATGGGCCGAAAGCCGTCCTTTTGTTGGGCACCACAAAGAGAGTCGAGTAAAAACCTCAAAATCCCTCTCTGAGGGAACCGGCACAATCACTCCCTGTTCTGATAGAGCCTGTACTGCCCTGGAAGGGCCAGCCTGCGCTCCAGTGGGAGGTTTAATTTTGATGGGAAGTGCGAACCCCCGAAGACGTCCCCCCACCCGACACTCGGGTGGGGGCGCCCCATCAGGCTGAGGAAGACTTGTCTTCCGTCTTTCCTGGTTTGTGCTGCCGCTGCCGGCGTCCGGCCCCTGCAGCAACCTCACTGGAAAGAGTTTCCTTGCTTGCCGTGCCTGATGCACAAAAAAGCTACCTCTGACCCGACGTAGCAGGCTCCTGTCTACGACAGAACTCACGCCTGCGGGGCTCCGGAAGGAAAGTACTCTTGCCTGCTGTGAGATCCTTAATGATTTCAGCAAGGCGCGAGCCAAATGGGCGCCCACCCTGAAAAGGAAGATCAGCCCAACCTAGTGCGGAAGCGTGGTCACCGACCAGGGTCGCAGCCAAGAGTTCTGTGAAGTCTAAAGGCCGCTATCGACATTCTAGACAGCAAGGGCAGAACATCCACCGCCGCATCACAGATGTATTTTATCCCCTGGAGCAAAAACTCAGCCTTCTGTGGTGCCTCCATCAGGCGACTGCCCACCAGGTCTGACTTAAGTTCCTCCATGCACTCAGAGGTACTGCGCTGCCATGGCCGCAGCCAAAGCAGGTCGCACTGCGGCGCCCGCGTTCAAGAACAAGGACTTCAAAAGTGCCTCTGTCCTTCTATCGGCAGGATCCTTAAAGTAAGGAGTCCCCGCCATAGGAATGCTAGTCGCCTTGGTAAGCGTGCAATAGGCGGATCCACCGCAGGAGATTCCCCATTTCTTTAGGAAATTCTCCCCAAAGGGATAGCATTCATAAAACGGCCAGTCAGTGAGGAGGAACGCCAGGTTGCTGCCATTCACGATATAGGAAATGGTCAAAAAAATAACTGTAAGGATAGGACTTGGGCCTTGGGGGGCCTAGAAGACCCGCACACATAAGCAGATCGCGATTCGCCCGTTTGATGCAACTTGGTGCGAATGCCAGCGATAATGGTAGCGACTAGCACATTGTCCTAGTCAGCCACTGGCTCCTGGTCCTCCTCAGCTACCATGTCACCCCAGCAGACAAGTCCCCCGGGGTCTCTAAGACCCTTGAAGCCCCTCAAATTCAGAATCTTCCCCTGAGGATAAAAAAGGAGGGGGGGGCACTTCCAGGGAGCCCGCAGAGCGGTGTCCCCACATGGAAAGATTTCAGTGAGAACATCCCGCAGCTGGGTGAGAAAAGCCCCTTGGGCAGACTGCGTGGCTGCTGATGCCCTCTCAGCAGGTTCGGCAGGGAGATCAGCCATTGTCAGGGATGGATGGATGGATGGACGCCCCGCACACAGCCACACACCCCCCACAGGATCCGAGGACAGCACCCCACCGCCACCAGCACCCAGAGGGAGCCCAGCTATACTTGCGATTTTGCTGCGCATCAGTGCAGATCGTTCAGAAAATACTGCCTGTCACCGTCCATTTTCTGAGGGGAGAAGCTGCAGCCACATGTACAATGCAGAGCATGCAGTGAAGATGGCCCCAGGAAGCACTAGAGGCTGAAACACACCTCAGGCAACGTGCAGTACCGAATATGGCCGCTCTGAGCGCTAGAGGGAAAGCCCCATAGGCTGGAAATGTCAGCGGCTACGGCAAAATGGCGGCCGAAGGACCGCATGGTGATGCTGGACGAGAAGAACGAACGGGCAGCGCTGGGGAGGGGGGTGGGGGGCGAGGTGTGGCAGGGGGCAAGATGAAAGGCTGATCCCCACCGGTGGCTACCCCGGACAAGCTACTGGAGCAGTGGAAAAACCGCATTTGCGGACGTCGGGCCCACTTCACTCCCCGGGTGGGGAGGAAGGCAGGGCGCTCACTTACCTGTCCGACGCCACGGCAGCCACCGAACGCAGACTTTCCACCCTCGATGGGGGGCATGCTGCTGGCCCAGAGTCGCCCTGCCGAACGAATCAGGAAGGGGACCAATGTGGGGGATCTCGCCCCGGGCCACCCGCACGGAACGGGTAAGATGCGGCGGGTCCCTGTGTTGGGGCCGGCTTCGCATCATGTTGGCCAGGTCGGGGAAAGTACAGAGCACCAGGACTCTCGATGCCCCGACCGGCTTCTTGATAGCAGATCATCTTGATTGCAGCAAAAAAAGAAAAGAAAAGAAAAAAGAAAAATGGTCACAATAGGACCGCAGTTCCCTATAGGGAAGCCAGGTCAACTCCTTGTGAACTAGGCATTGAAACTGAAGAGCTATTCTGTGAGGGGGTTTGATGTAGGAAGAGAGGACGGCCCCCAAGGGAGGGGCCAGCTGATTCTTTTCCCTGCCTAGTTAACTCCTAGTAGGACGAACATAAAACCCCACAAAGTCATGAAGAGCTGCGTCTGTCAGTGAACGTAGGAGAAAATTAACCAAAATGAGACAGAAGAGCGGTTATAATTATTTACTCTACATGTGCATCTAAGCTTATTCACAGGTAACTCTCTCCTTTCATTGTTTAACCACTCTAAGATAATTTTTTTGTACATTTTAAAGGGAAAATTACTATGCTCTCATCACTTGGTTTCAGCAGGTCACATCTTTCATGAAGGAAAACAGATGCCCAATGGTTCTTGACACCACTTGGCTTCAGAAATGAAATGTTCATATGATTAACCTAATGCAGTCATACGTTCACCTTAAAGTGGAACTAAACCCTGCTATCCTTTTCAGTCAAGGAAGCTGCCATCTTAGCTTCTGTTTGATCTGCATCTGCCATTGTGCTGCACATGTGATCAGTTTTGACCCCAGACATTTGATGGTTTGATAGTTTGGATGAGGGCACATGTGACAGTTAGAATCCCCGGCATGCCGGGAATTTAACAGTTTTTTTAAAAACATTAAATTAATAGGTTTAGTTCCGCTTTAAATCCAAACCCCTTTCCCAGATATTCTAAACTGTTCTGCACAAAACTGAAGCAGATTAGTCACTTGTCGATGTATGCACCTTTAGAAAGTGATACTCTGGATCTGTAGCGTGAACTTATATTGTATTTCCAGAATTCACACTCTTGCCTCACCTCTGGGCCCTGTGTTTGAATCCCACCCGAAACATTATCTGCATGGAGTTTTCCTGTTCTTCATGTATTTGCAGGGATATTTTCAGGAGGGCTCCAGTGTACTCCCACAATTCAAAAAATTGGAATGTTACTAAAAATTGGCTCTATTATTTGTGGGTATGCAATAAATAATTAACCTTACACAACGGAGAAGGATCAGAACACTTTTCAGGTTTTTATCACTATATGTGTCCCTGATAGGGAGATTTGTCCCATCTGTCCTGGAGACTGTTATTACCAAAAGCAAAAGAAAATCTCACATTTTCAGTGGTCACTAAAACAAAAATAGAAAGGAAATCTTTCAATCAGGACACCAGCTCTGGTGAATAACAGAGATTTACTTTTGTTTTGGATATGGGACAGGAAGTGAATGGAAAGCCCCCAATAGGACACAAATGGCAAAAAAAAAACCTGACAGGAACTATCCCCCCCTTACTCTCTCCAGTATGCAGAACCCTTGTCCCAAACAGGGCTGCTAATAAATGTAGCTGTGTTAGGTGGTAGCTAGCCTAATTTGTAGTCTATTAATCAGCAGGAGTTTCTTTGGCTGCCGAGGATGCTGGGAGAAGGTATTTATTCTGAGGAGGTCAAATGATCTGGGTCATTTCCACCCAAACTGTGCTCTTAGTGGGTGCATGAGGAGCAGCTGTTATGGGGTAGGCCTGAAGCCTAACCACAGTGTCAATTTTGGCAGAAAAATTTGATTTAGTTTTAGTCTTAGGACTAAAATTGCATTTTCGTTTTAGCCCCATTTTAGTCTTCTGCAATTGTTTTAGTTGTAGTTGTATTTAGTCAACTAAATCTCCAGGACATTTTAGTCGACAAAAATGTCCTACAGGAGACAGCTGTTGCTAAAGAATACAGATTGCTGGGTTTAGCTTAAAGGCACTTTTTCTGTATTGCCGTCTGCCTTGTACTGCATTTTTGTCTGAGCAGTCTGTGGGTCTGCTAAATTGCCATTGCATTTGCCTAAGGGTGTCCTGAACCTTACCCATTTTCCTGTTAAGAGAAATAAACGTCTGTTTGTTCATTTTTAAAAGTGACTGGCGTCCATCTTTCCACCTTGCACAACACCCCCCATGCCTAGTAACCTGCACCCTAAGGAGGAATGTCAGCCCTCCCTGTCTCTGGGGGTCACCACCAGGCCTCTGGAGGTCAGGGAGAGCGCTACAAGTATAAAAAAAAAGTTTTACCTTTAGCTCTACTTTAAATTGTGAACTCTTCGTGTGACAGGGACAGGCATACATGGGTCTTTGTATTTTATATAGCATAGTATAATAAATCAGCAATATTTAAGATTAAAAATAAATAAGCCCTCAAAGTCAGTTTGTACCAATGACAGGCTTCCAGGCTTAAAACTCACAGTACAAAGGTAAACATGCAGGCAAATTGATATATAGACTGTGAGTGTTTTGCATATGTACTATATCTTTATACTAATATTTTTTATTCATTTAAATATTAAAGCTCTGCAATACAGCAAATAGGATGAATGTTCTAAATTACTTTTAAGTCTATCGGTCTGATTCACTAAAGGGTTGAAATGCTTAGCACACACAAAAGTGAAGTCAAGCAATCCTTACTGCCTTGTGTTATACAGTAGGGAAATGATTCATCAGTGAGCAAATCATTCCACATCAAAGCAGAGCTACAGAAGTTGGTTGAAAAATTGCTAGCAGGTAGGTTTTTAATGCAGAGGAGACTGTATTTTTCTTTTGCAATAAAAGCTTATTCTGTGCCTTCATTCACTTCTTTCTAATTGTACATTGAGCAACACATTCACAGCTCAGTGTGCAGATTTGGTATTTCATGGGAACAAGGTAACTCCCCAACTGGTAACTACACAGAAGAAGCAGAAAGCTCATGAAGTTATCAGCTTACAAGAATTCTGGCTCAATAAAAGGAAGCAAATAAGAGAAATCTATTGTTAGAGTTTACATACACTTTAAAAATGATTAAAGAGGTTGTCTACCCCCTAAAGTCATTTTTACTTACAGGTAAGCCTATAATAAGGCATACCTGTAGGTAAAATGAATATCTCCTAAACCTGTACGGTTTAGGAGATATTCTACTTGCAATGCAGCCGCTGATGTCACGGCTCATGTGCAGTGATGTGCCGGAAAGTCCGCCGGAAAGACGGGCTCCTGCGCAGATGTGCGGGAGTGGCGTCTCACGGCTCCAGAAAATGAAAATGAAGGCGGCACTCACAGCACCGGAGCCGCGAACCCGGAAGAATCCACACAGCAAAAATGTCCGCTCCCTCTGCAGCCCTGCGGGAGCTTCGTTCTAAGGTGAGTATTTCATAATGAGCTAGTATGCGGTGCATACTAACTCATGCCTTTGCCTTACAGGTTTTTGTTTTGTTTTTTTTTTGTTTTTTAGGTAGCCAACCGCTTTAATAAAAACCCACTCCTTGCTGAATTTTACTCCATCCCTGATCCTGTAGTATGGGCTGAGAGGGGAGTTAAAGAGGAAGTAAACTCTGATGGGTTTTACTTCCACTTTGTTCCTCCTTATTACCTTGCAATATAAAAACATAATAGGCTAGTCTATTATGTGACACTTACCTGCACTGGAAGCCGGCGCTGTCCCCACTCCAGGAAGCGTCCATTTTCACCCCTCTTCCTTCCGGGGACACGGACTCCGGCTCTGTGATTTGCAGCAATCGCAGCAAGATCTCGGAGGCTGTTTCTTCACTGCGCATGTGCCCAATGACGTCGGCACATGCAAGTACTCTGTATATCTACTAAATCATGCAGGTTTAAGAGATATGTGGGGAACCTACAGTTAAGCCTTATTATAGGCCTACCTGTAGGTTAAAGTGGTTGTCAAGAGTTGACAACCACTTGAAAACATTGGACCATATTTGTATAGGTGACACTTTAAGGACCTTTGATGACTTAAAGAATATGTACACTCTCCTGAACTTCCATCTCTTCTGGTATCTGCAACTCAGACACGCCTTTTCTACTAGTTCGGTACTCGGGGACCAATGCTTCTTCAAGGCAACGTGAAAACCTTGCAAGGGACAACCCCCTAGAAAAATCATTATCTAATATATATAAAACACTCTTACCCTCAGTCTATTTTGGTATGGAGGGTTTATACTCTAAATGGCAAGAGGACTTTCCTGATATGGATACGGAAACCTGGGAAGATATATGGGAATACCTCTTCCAACAATTAGTGTCGGTTAGAGACTGCCTAATCCAATTTAAAATAGTTCACAGAGCCTAATTAACACTGCACCGCCTAAACAAAATGTATCCTGGGGCCTACCCCCAGTGTTGAAAATGCATGAAAACCATGGAAACAATGCACTTCAAACCTCTGTTTTGGTTATGTCCCGAAGTGAGAGGATTTTGGGTAGAGGTTACTGATTTTATCTCCTCCCTAACTACTTTCTACATCCCCTTGTCAATAGAAATATGCTTGCTTGGCCTAGTGGGATCCCTGGCTATTCTCTGAGCAACCAAGACACTCATAGGCTTATTCCTATTCTATGCAAGGAAAGCTATAGTGCTTAAATTGAAGTTGAATGAGGCACCATCTTTAAATTTTTGGAAATCTCTGATAAATAATGCCATGTTTTCATCTCTGATAAATAATGCCATCCCATTATATAAAGCCACCTAATCCTCATGAGGCTGCCCAGCCAAGTTCGGTAAGGTGTGGAACAACTGGACGGAATTCCTGTTTACTAATAAAACTTAGGAAGTGTTCTTGATGTGTAGCACCCCATACTTGCATAATCTTAAGCCCCAAGATCTCTTTAACAGAACCCCCCTTTATATACATTTACTGAATCAGAGGTTGTATTAGGGTCATGTCCAGGTAATACTTTTATTTAATCAGAAGGCGGTAGAGTGAGAGTGCTTATATCCAATGAAAACCCCCTCTATTCCTGTCTTTTGGTAGAACAGAGCAGTAGGACTTTGTTTTTCTTTTGTCTTTTCTTTTCTTATTTTATGGTAGTACTAAGATATGTGTTCTATCCCAATGTTATGTTCGAGCCGGGGAATGCCCAGAGGCTCTGTTTTGTTTAACCTTTATCTTTTGAAAAAGAATAAAAAGAATTTTCAAAAAAAAAAAAAAAATTATTAATAAACAATGTCAAGCAATAATTATGATTTTATAAGTGATTTGTAAAAATAGTCTTAAAGTGATTTTAAAGTCTAAATAATTTTTACCTTAATGCATTCCTTGCATTAAAGTGGATGTAAACCCTCCATATACCCATTAAAGTGAACAGCCTTAGATGATACTCAGAGATGAATCAAGTCTCCCTATATTACATCTATAACATGCTGTCTTCACGTTTATATACAGTTTAGAAAGTGCACATTCTCTTAGAATTTTCACGTCCTCATTCCTCTCTAGGAGCGGTTATTGCTAGACACTGTGAGACAGCTGATTGGAGGAAAGGCACACACCCCCCTCTCCACACATGCAGAGCTCTTCTGTTAGACAACAAGAAGTGTGCTAATCTATTTATAGCAACCTCCTCGACACATATGATGGCAGATAAGAGGACAGAGCTATGAGATACAATGCTTCGATAGATGTGCCCAGCTCAAATTTCATGAATCGGGTTTACATCCACTTTAAGGTAAAAAATGTTTAGATGTCAGCATCCCCCTCATGCCCCCCCCCTTAACTTACCTGAGCCCTCATTCGATCCAGCACCGTGCATGTCTGCAGATCCTTTCAACCCTCACTTCCGGGTCTCGCTGGCTTTGCTTGGGCACCGGGAGCCATTGGCTCTCAGTGCTGTCAATCAAAGCCAATCAAGGGAGCAGGGGGCAGGGCTGAGTCCCGCTGTCTGTGTCAAGGGAAAAAGCAGAGGGACTTGGGTGCAAGCACACACAAGTGCCCCCATGGGAAGAGAGGAGTGCCGGTGGGGGACACGAAAAGAGGAAGATCCTGGCTGCTCTGTGCGATTCCATCTTTAGTGTAGACATCTTTGCTATCTAAAAAAAAAATGTACCTTTTACAATCCCTTTAATTGATATCTGTGCTCTGACTTCTGTCCTTTATTTACTGCCATTAGATGGCATGTTGCACATCATGCTTTACATTATTATTTATTAATTCCACACAAATTTTGTAAAAACATACACAAGAGGGTGCAAACACCTAGTGCATTACCACCAAAACCATTTATTAAAAACACACAACAGTGCTATACTCACAAAATTGGAATAAAATCAAGCTTATCAAGAAAACAGCTCCAGCATGTGAGACAGGCATCTCATCTGATGCCACACGGTAGAAAAAGCTTACGTATTTTGGGAGACAGGCCCCCTTCCTCAGAGCTCTAAAGAAGGGGGTCTGTCCCCCGAAATGCATACGCTTTTTCCACCGTGTGGCATCAGATGAGATACCTGTCTTCCCTGCTGGAGAGGTTTACTTGTTAGAGTGTTACTAAACCCAGTAATATGAAAATAGTTCATCTGCCCCCCCCCCACAGTGCCCACAGCTTATAAATCTTCTTTTTACATTAAAATACCGCCACTATATACCTTTTGGGATGATCTGTATACCGTGGTTTCCTGATAACC
>BLSH010521002.1:1270795-1281042 GCA_018402905.1 Glandirana rugosa
AAAAAAAAAAAAAAAAAAAAAAAAAAAAGGTTTTGGCTGAAGATATATTTTAAGTGATTAAAGTAAATTAAATTGAATTAAATTATGCTTGATATGTATGTTTTACAAAGCAAATAAGTATTCCTTTCGGGTTTGTATTGCAGGGATTCACCCCCCTCTATTTGTCTTGGTGACCACTGTCAAGTTGTCATAAGAAGTGAGGATAAAGCTGGGTAAACACTAGTAGAATTTTGTTTGAAATTTTTCATTTTAAGAGCGTTCATTTGTTTTTACAGTTGTTAGTGGGGTTAAATTGATATTCATTTTTGACCACAGAGACGAGAAAATTCGAAGGAGCAGGGTGGAAACTTTTTTTCAATCAAACAAAAAAATGTTTCTAAAAGTAAATGTGGTTTTCGTTCAGCAAATTGCATTCATTTCAGCATTAAATGTAAAAGCCAAACAATATTTTTAATTACATTAAATTCAATTTTGAAAAAAAAGGTAAATAGATTTAACATAATTATGATCGAGACCGGGGTATAATAACTGTGAATAAGACAGAGGTGACTATGCCTTCTGATGACGAAACGTGTAGCGGTGGAGACTTTCAATACCACAACACTTTCGCCGGGTGGAACGCATGCTGGCCCCAGCATGGATTGGAGGAGCGGCAGTCCCAGAATAGTTGTCGGCAGATCATTCCAGGTGCCGGGGGGGCACCGTACATTGTGAGGACATTTTAAACCCCTTGCCGACCAGCCACTGTATATATACGGTGGCAGGTCAGCTCTATTGTATCAACTGCCGTACCTGTACGGCGCTCCATGCATTTGACACTTTGGGCGAGCACGCGCTGCACACGGCAGGAGCGCGCCCGCAGGTCCCGCGGACTCTATGTCCGCCCGAAATCACAGTACACAGAGGCAGAACGGGGATCTGCCTATATAAACAAGGCGGGTCTCCGTACTGACAAGGGACATCATGGAGATCTGCTGTTCCCAGTGATCGGGAACAGCGATCTCTCTGGTGTTCCAGTGAGCCCAGCCCCTACACAGTTAAAACACTACAAGGTAACACAGTTAACCCCTTGATCGTACCCTAATGTTAACCCCCTTCCCTGCCAGTGTCATTTATACATTGATCATTGCATTTTTTTAGCACTGATCAATGTAATAATGTCACTGGTCCCCAAAAAGTGACACTTAGGGTCAGATTTGAACGCCACAATGTTGCAGTCCCGCGAAAAATCGCTGATCGCCCCCATTACCAGTAAAAACATTAAAAAAGAAAAAAAGTCCATAAATCTTTCCCATAGTTTGCAGAAGCAATAACTTTTGCGCAAACCAATCAATCGCTTATTGCGATTTTTTTACCAAAAATATGTAGAATTTATATTGGTCTAAACTGATGAATAAATCATTTTTTTTACATTTTTTTTTTATATTATAACAGAAAGTAAAAATTGCTTTTTTTCAAAATTGTCAGTCTTTTTTTGTTTATAGCACAAAAAATAAAAACCAGAGAGGTGATCAAATACCACCAAAAGAAAGCTCTATTTGCGAGAAAAAAAGGACATAAATTTTGTTTGGGTACAGCGTCGCACGACCGTGCAATCGTCAGTTAAAGCGACGCAGTGACGTATCGCAAAAAAAAATTACCTGGTCATTAAGGGGGTAAATCCTTCTCGGGCTTAAGTGGTTAATAAACAGTGCTGCGCTATGAGCTTTATTTGATTCCTTTCCTATGTGTAATGGTGGTGTGGATCCCACGGAAAGCGTCTGGCTGTATGAGACTGACCAGAGGCATTAAGTGCTTTTGACCTATGTCAGCGTATGTTTAGGATAATCATTGGTGAGTTTGATCCTAGGTGGGAGCATGGGTGGTGTGAGAAACAGGACTATACTCTTCTACATAGAGCACAAGTCACTTTCAAGAATTTTGTATTGCACTTTATTTACAGCACAAATAGCACTTTGTAGGAGTGAAAGTACCTTTTGGAAGAATTGTTTGTAAAGATGCACATATATATTTGCACTTGATATTATGGACTCATTTTGTATTGTATGATTATTATCTGGATTATGCTCTCTGTATTGGGATGTGCACTATTAGGATAGTATAGGGTAGCACAGGTACAGTATCTGACAAAAGTGAGTACACTCCCCACTTTTTTGTAAATAGTTTATTCTATCTTTTCATGTGACAACACTGAAGAAATTACACTTTGCTACAATGTAAAGTAGTGAGTGTACAGCTTGTATAACAGTGTAAATTTGCTGTCCCCTCAAAATAACTCAACACACAGCCATTGATGTCTAAACCACTGGCGACAAAAGTGAGTACACCCCTAAGTGAAAATGTCCAAATTGAGCCCAAAGCATCAATATTTTGTGTGGCCACCATTATTTTCCAGCATTGCTTTACCCCTCTTGGTCATGAATGCTCACCAGAGCTTCACAGGTTGCCACTGGAGTGCTCTTCCACTCCTCCATGATGACATCACGAAACTGGTGGATGTTAGGAGATCTTGCGCTCCTCCACCTTCCGTTTGAGGATGCCCCACAGATGCTCAATAGGGTTTAGGTCTGGAGACATGCTTGGCCAGTCCATCACCTTTACCCTCAGCTTCTTTAGCAAGGCAGTGGTCATCTTGGAGGTGTGTTTGGGGTCATTATCATGTTGGAATACTGCCCTGTGGCCCGGTCTCCGAAGGGAGGGGATCATGCTTTGCTTCAGTATGTCACAGTACAGGTTGGCATTCATGGTTCCCTCAATGAATTGTAGCTCCCCAGTGTCGGCAGCACTCGTGCAGCCCCAGACCATGACACTCCCACCACCATGCTCGACTGTAGGTAAGACAAACTTGTCTTTGTACTCCTCACCTGGTTACCGCCACACACGCTTGACACCATCTCAACCAAATACGTTTATTTTGGTCTCATCAGACCACAGGACATAGTTCCAGTAATCCATGTCCTAAGTATGTTTGCCTTCAGCAAACTGTTTGCAGGCTTTCTTGTGCATCATCTTTAGAAGAGGCTTCCTTCTGGGACGACAGCCATGCAGACCAATTTGATGCAGTGTGCGGAGTATGGTCTGAGCACTGACAGGCTGACCCCCCCCCCACCCCTTCAACCTCTGCAGCAATGCTGGCAGCACTCATATGTCTATTCCCAAAGACAACCTCTGGATATGACGCTGAGCATGTGCACTCACCTTCTTTGGTTGACCATGGCAAGGCCTGTTCCGAGTGGAATCTGTCCTGTTAAATCGTTGTATGGTCTTGGCCATCGTGCTGCAGCTCAGTTTCAGGGTCTTGGCAATCTTCTTATAGCCTAGGCCGGCCATCTTTATGTAGAGCAACAATTCTTTTTCTCAAATCCTCAAAAGAGTTATTTGCCATGAGGTGCCATGTTGAACCTTCAGTGACCAGTATGAGAGAGCGATAACACCAAATTTAACCTTATAACACTAATGAGTCACATGACATCGGGGAGGGAAATGGCTAATTGGGTCCAATTTGGACATTTTCACTTAAGGGTGTACTCACCTTTGTTGCCAGTGGTTTAGGCATTAATGGCTGTGTGTTGAGTTATTTTGAGGGGACAGCAAATTTACACTGTTATACAAGCTGTACACTCACTACTTTACATTGTAGCAAAGTGTCATTTCTTCAGTGTTGTCACATGAAAAGATATAATACAATATTTACAAAAATGTGAGGGGTGTACTCATTTTTGTGAGGTACTGTGTGTATTATTCAATATCTACATTCAAATGACATTCATCCAGTCGATAAATGTACAAAGAATTTTCATAAAAATGTTTGTACGCATATTCCTATGAATGCTCATTTGAAAATCCACTAGGTTGCAGCTAGCTTAAATATCTTCCAATGGGATTACACTTCGTAGAGATTTCTTCTTACTTCTTTTTGCTTCTACAGAATAGGAAGTGAAGTGAAATCTCATCAAGGGGACACAGACAGAAAAAAAAAAAAAAATTTACAGGGCTTTTATGTTTTCCCTACACTTTGAAAAACAAACAAAAAATGTTTTAGCTACAAATGCACTTTAATTATATTGCTTTGCTCTTTGTCTTATCTGTGTTTTTTTCCCAATACCTTGCAGACATTACATATATATTTTTAAACAACTGTCCTTTAAATGTTTCAATTTTATTATATAACAGAAACTCCCTTAGCGTTTCATTGGCACATAATTTATATTTTTATTGCTTTATTTTTCATATATTTCAGCACAGCATCAGCCCAGATGGATATATTTACACTGCACTGATGCAAAGCAATCATTTTAATCTTCAGCACTACAATAATGGTACCTTGTGGATTTATAAAACTATTGTTAAAATTATATGAGCCTATTTGCCATACCCAGATCAATCTCATTGGGGTTGATACTACTATTAAAAAAAAATAAACATTACGGTATGGGTTATTAAATGGAGTCAAACCAATATATTGTTTCTTTTTAGACTGCTCAGTAACAGAACGACCAATTGTAGGAATAATTAGAGCTAAACACAGATTACAGAATTGGTGTTCTTACCGAGAAATTGATTTTTTTTTTGAGTAATAAAGGTTATTTACGTTACAAATTCACACTTGTGGAGCATGCTATGCCAGCTATGTTTATCCCTTGTGTTGTTTATAATGTTTGCCAATGCCTACCTTTTCCCGTTGGCGTATCACATTTTGTTGTTATACAAGTATCACGAAGAGCATGGAACTATCTCATAAAGGGTAATTGTAGGTAAAAGATTCCCTTGGCCCAAAGGCATCCTGCCAGAGTCTGCACACTCTACCAGCTTGAATGTTTCCCTTTCTGCACATTGTAACTTCCTGTTAAGAGTCCATCTATGATATGTCTAAGCCGGGGGTCAGCAACCTATAGATCAGGATCTACCAGTAGATCGTGGGCAGGTGACTGGTAGATCGCGGTCTGGGCTTGCTGACACGCCATTCCAGAGCATCAGAGTGCAATGCAGAGGGACTACTTGTAGAGTTGGAGCTGTAGTAGGTAGCAAGAGCCGCATAAGCCAATGACTCCTCTGTAGTGCTGGCTCCTGTCCCATGCGGAGTGATACCAACTGAACTCCTGAACTCCACCTCCTATCCCGGCCAATGGTCTCCAGAGGGGTGCCAGCAGCAGGAAAAAAGTAGTGTACCTACCTGCAGCTTTCCTGGGGGTTTGCTGCGCTTTGCCATAGACTTCTATTATATCCCGCGGGTTTGGTGCACTTTCTGAATGCAGGAGCTTTGGTGCGCTGCACACCTGCAGGATAGAATAGAAGTCTATGGTAATGTGCAGCTAACCAGGAAACCTGAGTTATATACCCTGTCGTAGTTGGTGGGTGTAGCACCTGCCAAGCATGATCCATTTAAGTGAATAAGGCCACTCTGCAAGTGCCCTGCAACCTTGTGCAATACAGCAAACAAGGGGTTAAAGAAGGCAGCGCTGTATTGCTTTCTCACCAACTGCTTTAATCCCTTGGACCCTGCAGAAGCATGCAGTTGCGGGGCACTTGCAGAGCAGCCCCATTTACTTGAATTAGTTGTGACTGTCAGGCGGTAGCATCCACCAAAAGCAACAGGGGGTTTAATTCTTGCTGTGGCATGTGTACACCTTTGGCTGCTTACTCAGCAGCTAAAGGGGGTAGGGATTGGGGGCAGTAAAACCACGACTCAACCACAGGGTTTTACCAACCCCTAACTTGGTGTGAATGAGCCCTAAGGGTGCCGCTGCCAAATGCAACTAAAGGCTCATTCACAAGTGCATCAAGCACTGCTGTTATTCTGAAAAGTGATCCGAGTGTGTTTGATGGGTGGTGAGGAGGCAATATGTTGCCTGCTCACCACTTGATTTCAAACCATGATTGCCGCGTAATGCACGCGATTACGACACAGTAGTGCGGCAATTAGAGGTTTAAATCGGGTGTGAGGCGGCGACACTGTGCCTGGTGATCTTTAACTTCTCCCATGTTGTTCAGGTAGATCTCCACCTCTTTAAAGTTGCCTACCCCTGGTCTAAGCAGACTCTCCCTAGGAAATTATATTTGCCGAAAAAGCAGTGGCCTAGCTGAGGGAATTTACTCTTTAGCACAATATTGAAAATAAGTGTAAAGGTCACTATTTGGCTGCATTATCATACAAAACTAAAACTCACTTTGGCCTCAAAATAGACCCAAAGTTTAATGCTGACATATTTTTTCTGACACTAGTCTCAAAGTGGGGATTTCAACTTTTTGCATACATTTATTGAGAGTTGATTCATGTGACAGCTAAACAGACTCTTTGCAAGAGTTCATTGCGATAAGTTCTGTAGCAGAGTACTTTAAAGTGATATTAAAGTCTTGTTTTCTTTTTTGGTTAAAAATAACATACTTACCTGCTCTGTGCAGTGGTCCTCTTCTTTTTGGGGCCCTCGCCGCCGTTCAACGGCGTTCATGCTCATCTGACAGAAGCCAGCCGAACTGTTGGAACAGCTGCCTTACACACGGGCTGAATGTGGACCGGTTTTTATTGATCCGGCCGATGTCGCCCGAGGTTTGGCCCATGTGTACTAGGCTTTATGCTGCTAAATTTAGCCAGAGCATTTAAGCTTCAATGAATTGTGGTCAGGAGAGAGTTACCAACTACGGGAACTGCAAAGATCAGCAAATTCTAGTGTAAAGATTTTGTCTGAAATCCTAGACATACTGTACACATATGAGAATTCCTTAGAGATGAGAAGGCCTGGAAAAAAGGGAAACACTGGGAAAGAAACTGTTTTTTTCATAGCCGTTTTTTTCCGGAAAAATTGGAATTGTGAAATATGTTCTTTTACAATAAAGACAAACTATATCTATGACATGGTATTCAAACTATAGAACATGAAAACCTTAATAAAAGATTTCTTACACTTTATGTAAAGTCTTAAATTATATCAAGTTCTCCCAGCTGAAGACAAGCAAATCCTGGAATACAGCTCAAGTAACACTGTACTTCTTAATGCAAGTTCTCAAACAAGAGAAATATGCATTTCTGCCACTAGGGGGGCACTGCAGGGGAAAGGCTACAGTTCCGTTTGCTTGTGGGCTCCTTGTACCTCCTACAGTTGGGTGATTGTTGGGATACAGTATTAGATGATAATTTCTGTCCTCTCAGGCCTTAATTGACAGGTAAGAGGGCACATTTGGCTGACAAATAAGTTTATCTTTATAAACTTTACATTATTCCTATTATTTTTCTCCACCATCACAGCATAATGTTTACCTATAGTCTGGTCAGTGAATTGGTTTTTCCTTTCCTCCTCTCAATAAAATGGTGAGACCAACATCTAGAGTTTTGTGCAATTTCTGCTGAGAGCAAAGCTTGCAAATATGGGGGGATATTTACTAAACGGGGCACTCAGAATCTGGTGCAGCGGTGCATGGTAGCCAATCAGCTTCTAACTTCAACTTGTTCAATTAAGCTTTGCCAATAAAACCTAGAAGCTGACTGGTTTATATGCAAAGCTGCACCAGATTTTGCACGCTCCAATTTTAGTAAATCTTCCCATTGTAAGAAGAAATATTATTTTCCAAATGCTACAAGGATGACATAACACATCGTTGTATGCCAGAGGTGCCCTAAAGACATTAAAAAATATATTTATAGAATGAAATCATGAGGAGCATAATGAAAGTTCAAGTAGCTTTTCCCTCCAGAGTTATCATTCCAGAAACTCTCTTTCTGCTGCTTCTGGATCATCACAAAGTGTTTCTTCACCAGTAGCATCTTCAAGTAAGTGTTACAAACCACAGCTTCCCAACAATACACAATCCCTTCATTTATAGATAAAATTACACTTGAAAATCAGAAGAAAATTGATCAAGCTCTTGAGCAATATATGCTTCTGGATCAGAATTGTTGATAACTGAAAATGCATATTGGCTGGAAGATTTTAAATTATTATAAGAGAAAATGGGAGGGGGGGGGGGGTACCTGTTCTCATGTGTAGTTGAAATGTTCTTAACATGTACAGTCCTTGTTATTCCATTTGTAATAAAGCAGGTTTAGTTTATTTACTGAATAAGCCATACTGTTATTTCAAGCTTAATAATTTATATACACTACATTTCACCTTCCCAATGTAACAAAATGACTTTCAATATGTAAAACTACTCCATGCTGATTTTTTTTTTCACTTTTCCCAAAAATTTCCTTTTTTCCAGGAAAAAAACAGGAATTTTATATTTTTTCCCCCTGGTTTCAAAATGTCTGGAAATTTTACATATTTAGGCTTCCTACGGTTATGAATGAAGTGACAGTTACAGTGTTTAGGGCTTTTATGGCACAGAAGGGACTTTGGTGCAGAAGACATTTCTTTTGCATAGCACTAGATGTAGTTAGACTTGGCTATGCTATTCATATTTAATTATTCAAATTTGTATAATAGGTAAAATATTGTAAATGCTTCTATTTTAATAAGGAAACGTGTAAATCCAACATGGCTCTGTGCAATGATTATTTACACGCTTATAAGAGCAAGGCAAAGAGCAATGACATGCTGAAGAACAGCAAAACAAATTTCACCCTTCATCAGCTCAGAGGAGTCAGAACAATGAAATTGTATTTTTTCATTGGTTTTCAGAAGTAACAGGATATTGCTCACTGCCTTATCTTTTTAACAGAAAAAAGAAAAAAAGCAAAGGTCAATAGCATCCGTAATGTGAATAATCAGAATCTTCACTTTTGAATTGTTATGAAATTGTAGCCTTACTTCTCAGGGATGTATTTTTGATGTATTGCCATGCATTTCTCCCTGTTTTATGTGCACTTTCTTTGTGTTTTTGTATGCAGCTGTGCATCCTTAGCTTCAAAGTAACTCTCTGTTCTGTAACTTCCCTATGTATGGCTGGTAGAGTTACTGCAGCAATGTCTCTACATCCACACATTCTGTCCCCACAAAAAAACACAAAACAAATGGCACCTGGCCAGTGTTCAGGCTTCTAAACATCAGATTAATTTGTGTGTGGATTGGTCTCCCCACCATTGCTTGCATAGTGTTCATACCATTGTCACTTGAAGGACTACAACAAAATGGTGCCTGTCTGCTCACTGCCTCACCATATAGTGGACTCCTCTTAGTAAAAACAAATGGCTTCAGCTTGATCTCCTACCCATGGGAGAATCCCTTCTAACATGTTTCACCCAGTGAGGATTTAAAGTGTTACTAAACCTATTATTCTGCATTCACTATATTTGGTCTCCCACAGTACACGTATGGAAATGCAATTATTTTAGTGAATATAAACTGCTAAATGCCTTTTCTCATCAGCCGTAAATAGCAGTCTTGTGCCTTCTATCAGTGCCTGGTTAAAGCTTGTAGGAGGAGTTTTCATTCTCCTCTGATTGTCCTATGAGGCTGCAGGACCCCTTACCCTTTGTCTGGACAGTGCTGATTGGCCCTGTGCTGATCGCATGCACTCTCCCAAGAATGAAAAACTCTAGAGCAATATACATCAAACTGAGCATGCACAGAGTGTTCCTAAGGCTCTGTTATATCAGCAGGTAGATTGGGGACAGTGGAAGAAGGGAAGGTTAAGAGATGACGGGATCAAACAGACTTTTTACACAATGGCGAGGATTAAACCCTTAGGCTCCACAGTGAGTATAACAAGCATGCTTTACTTCATATACAAACTGATTTTACTGTTGTGGGTTTAGTAACACTTTAATTGTGGAGGCTCCTACTGGGCAAAAATGTTAGAGGGAGTTCTCCCATGGGTGTGAGATTAATCTGAAGCCATTTTTTTACTAAGAGGAGTCCACTATATGCTGAGGCACTGTGCAGACGCGCACCGTTTTGTTGTAGACCTTGATGCATCTGACAAGCCATTATTCAACCTGACCAGCGCCTGCAAACATTGTGGTCAGTCAGCTGGGATAACAAATGGTGGCATTTAAGTGGTATCTGTTTTATTTGGCCATTGTCACTTGGCCATACATTTGAGTCCTCCAGCTTATCACTAATGTAAGTAAGCTCTACTTCAATGAGCAGCAATGTAAAGGCACACTCCACTGCTGACCAGTGGGGGGGGGGGGGTAACTTTTCCACTGACCACCAGTAAAAGGGTGTTTTACTACTGAACACCATTGCAAGAAAGGTTTTCCCACTGATCGGCAATATAATAGGGTTTTTTCCTCACTGTCCACAAATATAAAAAAGGACCTTCTCCATTGATCACCTGTGTAAGTGAGCACCTTTCCACTGATAATTAAC
>BLSH010521002.1:1281052-1296471 GCA_018402905.1 Glandirana rugosa
GAAGATGTAACCATCTATCACAGATGTAATGTAACCACCGGTCACATATACGGTGGAATGTAACTACCGGTCACATATACGGGGGAATGTAACCACCGGTCACATATACGGTGGAATGTAACCACCAGTCACACCTATCACGTTCACAGTATCCACCGGTCAAATTTACATGGGCAATTAATAGTCACCTTTCCACGAGTGAATGTGTCCACTAGTTACCTCTTCCAGGAAAAAATATAAACACCCGTCACTCCTTTTTTGGGATAATATAACTGCTAGTCACCCTTTTGGAAAGAACGTTACCACAAGTCATCATTTTGTGGGAAAATGACCACCAGTCACCTTTTCAATGGGGGGGGGGGGGGGGTGACCAGTCGTCACCTCACACGGAAATGTAACGACGAGTAACTTCATCGTGGGGGGGGGGGGGTAACTTTTCCACTGACCACCAGTAAAAGGGTGTTTTACTACTGAACACCATTGCAAGAAAGGTTTTCCCACTGATCGTCAATATAATAGGGTTTTTTCCTCACTGCCCACAAATATAAAAAAGGACCTTCTCCATTGATCACCTGTGTAAGTGAGCACCTTTCCACTGATAATTAACGGGTACATTTAAACTGGCCACCTATGACACTTGCACTATCCACACTGACCACCAATGTAAGGTGGCATATACACTGGCCACCAATGTAAGGGGGCATATACACTGGCCATCAATGTAAGGTGGCATATACACTGGCCACCAATGTAATGTAGACACTATCTACCAATGTAGAAGGGGCATTAAAACTGGTCATAAATGTAATGGGTGCATTTTCATTGGTTACCGATGTAATGGAAGTTTTACACACTTTTTCAGTTGGGACTTTTCATCAGCCAAAATTATTAAAGTTTTGGTGGAATGCTCTTTTAATTATTAAAACAATTGTATACTCGTGTAACAGTACCAAGCCTGCTTCTTTTCATATGTCTAATACCTCAACAACAGCAATTACTTCAACAGTGCAACCACATATGACTTTCTTGCTTCTCTTCCTTTTTCACAAGCTTCTATTATATTTATAGATCACTTTCTCTGCTCTATTCCTTCATGCTGTTATGTATTTGCCATAAAAGCTATGAGCAGATTTTATTTTACTGCTATAGCACACTGAGAGCCTTTTTTTTACTCTTTCATTGAAGAAAGTTATGTACAATATTTGCTTTTTCATCAGAGGCAAAACAGCTAAAGTGGGCAAGGTCTGACCTATGGGTTACCTTAATAAAACACATTGGGAGATTAGGGAAAATAAAACTACAACTTGCTTCTCCTAACGCAGAAGGCAGGATTTCCTTTAAAGTGGACTCCCCCTTCCTAAAATGTAACTGTCAACAGCAATGCAATCCTTACGTGAAGAGCAATAAACTTCATTATAATTACCAGACTCCTTCTTCTATGTATGTGCAGCCATCATGGTCCATCCTCCCCCTTTGGCAGGTGGGAAACCATGCAGCCATTTTTAAAAATAATGTCATCAACTGCCGGCTTCTCCTTCCTTATCCTAAGCCAATTAGCCAATGGCTTCTCGTCTGATCTCGCAGATGCTCGGTATAAGCTGTGTTTAAGGGTAATTTCCCCTTTACCCAAAGACTGTCTATGCAGAGGGTGCCTGTAGATATAGACAAACTGTGCAGCTTTGTCCTATATTGCATAATGCCCTTGCTATAGGTGTAAGCCATCTACCTACCTCCAAAACTCTGCTGAAAAGGTCCCAGAAATGGAATCCTCCCCAACCTGCCTTGTTGCTAAGACACCCCCAGTTGTTACTACTAAACCCCACCATCACAGAAGCAAGCCCTTAAATCCCCACGTGCATGGTACACTATCTCTTTGTCACAATATTGTTGACCTCAAAGGTAATGTGATGGGATAAAGAAGCACAAGCGAGGGTGGCTGATTTATTTATTACAGGTACTTCTATATTGCCCACAATTTATGCAGCGCTTTAAAAACTGTACATTCACGTCAGTCCTTGCACTAAGGAGCTTACAATCTAAGGTTCCCTAACTCACATTCATACATACACATACTAGGACCAATTTAGGCAGGAGCGAAATGACCTAACAGCATTTTTTGGAGTGTGGGAGTACCCGGAGGAATCCACGCAGGAACAGGGAGAACATGCAAACTGCGTGCAGGTAGTGGCGTGGTTGGGATTTGAACTGACTACTCCACTGCTGGGCAGAAGTGCTAAGCACATACCCACTGTGCTGCCCGTTTAGAGAAAGAGCTCACTCTTGCAAGGCACTGCTGATGTTGCTCTCCCAGGAGGCACCTGTGCAGCCGAGGCTACGGCACTAGTGCCTTGGCTAACCAGGAAGTTAAAAGAACATAAATGTAGGTTAATAAAAAAGTAAATTATTTAATAGCAAACATAAAAAGCTGCTGACCTTTAATATATGGACACTTACCTGTCCAGGGAAATGTTTAAAGAGAACTAAAGATCCTCAAGATAAATCATCACGGAGAGATTAAAGTTAAAAAATTACAAACATTTTATTAATTTGAAAATATGAAAAAAAAAAAAGATTAAACACAGTTGATTGATAATAAATGGCTTCAGCCAAACACTAAACATGAGTGAAAGAAAAGTTTTTGTGTTATCATTCATATTCTCTGACAAATGGCCAAGAAATCATAAATTCTGCCAGGGTATGTAAACTTATGAGCACAACTGTACTTGGCTGGAGGTAGATGTGTTAAGTCCAGGATCCCTTGCACATTCAAAGATAAAGATAAATGCTGTGGGGTTAGATAGTCGGTCGGGCTGGCATTAAAGTTCCACATAGACAGCAAATTTCTCTAAATGGCAAAGAACATCAGCCGAGTTGGAGAGAAGAAAGCCAGCAGGCAATTATCTTTTGTTATTTATGTTACCTGTCCAGGGAGCCCACAATGTCGGCACCCCAGCCGAACTTCAGTTCAGCTGTCGGGTGCAGCCGCCGCCATTCCTGGTAAGGGAACCCAGCAGTGAAGCCTTTCGGCTTCACAGCTGGTTCCCTACTGCGCATGTGCGAAAGGCACTGTGCTTTTTTAATTGGTCTGGCTGACGAGGAAGGAGCTGAACTTCCAGGAGACTTTCGAGTGGAACTCCGCTTTAAGGTTAGCATGCACTGATAAATTTTAGGTTTGGGAAGGGAGGGTGGTGGGATCCAATTTAAAATTACCCTGCCATAAACACAAATAAACTGAAGTATGTGTACATGTAGAATACACAAGTGAATACTTACCTTTCCTTCTGCGTATGCTGCTAGAACAACACAAAATCTTTCCATGAAGTGTCAATCCCTAGGACCCCCAAAACTTTGTCTGATTTCTCCAGCTGATCAGCATAGTAGAAGTAAACTCAAGATCAATAATATTTCATATAATCTTTAGCACTGTTAATGTAATTTCAAAAAGAGTTTTCAACAGGGCTTTTTTTCTCAGAGGATAGGTGCAGGAACTCCTCCCTTCCGAGTCAACCCTTCTTTCTGCCCCCTACCCACCTCCTTGGTCCCACTCCCTCCCCACCTCCCAGGACTGCCTCTTTAAGGCTGCATTCACACCTGAGCGCGTCATCGCGATTTAACCGCAATTTTGTACAGGTCAAAAGGTCACCAATGTAGAAAGCAGAAATACGCCAAAATCTGCCCGAAAAATACCTCCACAACTTGTTTGAGCGTTAGATGTTTTCAGGCTTTTGGCTTCAGGGATTTTGGAGCGGAGATGTGAACCATCTCCATAGAGAATAATTGATTTTTTTCCCTCCAGCGTTTTGTAGCTTCAAGCTACAAAACGCTCAGGTGTGAATGGGGCCTTAGAGAACACAGAACCAAGTATTATTTTTTGGTGCTAAGCTATTTGTATGGAATTTGTTAATGACAACAAGAAAGACCATAAAATAGATTCCCTGTAGCCAGCACAATGGACCCCCAGCAACAATAGATCCATCTCACCATCAATAGACCTACCAGCAGCAGGTTGTACTTTTGCACTGTCACCCACCCTGGGCACTAACATTCAGCCTCCCCTGGAGCAAGTGCACGTAGACAGAAAGGGGCTGAAAGATCTACAGGAGATGAGCAATATGGAGATGAAAAGGAAAATGAAGAAAAGTGAAAGCATGCATTTTCTAAAGGAAAAAGGCAAATGTATATGATACACAGTGCACGGAACAAAGTAAATGTCATCCAATTAGAGTTGACATCTACTTTAACATCATCTTCAATGGAAGAGGAACTTGTGTGCCTCAATAAAAAAAGTTGCTTCAAGTGTCTTCATGTTTTTTAAGTACAACTTTAATTTCAAATAGATGAAAACCTCTCACCAAACATCACATTAATCTCTGTCACCTCTTGAGCTTCTAAGATTCCAGAAAGCTCATAACAGTATTTAATCAATCAACTGTCAAATGAGGGTAAGTATACAGGGAGTTCCTGGCCCGCATCAGACTGCTGTAAGATATAACACACTGACGCCTGGAAGAAGCCTACACTATCTAATAAAATGCCACATTTTGGATGGAATTTTGGAGTTTTTTACTGAGCCATTTTTCCATTAACATTGTAATGATTATTAATTTGACATTTTTATGTTTGCGCCTCAGTATTCGTGTATTAACTATAGATACTTGTAGATTAGCCTGGAGACACTGCAATTAATAAATCTCCAATCAATCTGCTTTTATTCTTAAAAGGTAACTCTAATGGTTTTAGATGGTTACCATTCAATCATATAATGATGATTGGAAACATAATCCATACACATCCACTAATTGATTCTGTATTCTTTTTTTTTTTTTCATGAAATCGCTTCTTAGGACTCATTAACACTAGCTTTAGTCTCTGAAGAGTGAACACTGTTATCAAATCACTCCTCAGAGACCATTTGACAGTGGCCAGGATGCAATGTATCGATCCACCACCCGATCAGCTCATCAGACCCCCAGAATGGACCCCCTACCACATCTGCCATATTTCCTGAGCTCCGCTGTTCCACCTGCAGACCGAGATCGGCATAACGAGTGCCACTAGGTAGAAGAGAGGGGTACCAGTGAATGTCCATTCACTGATCTCCCCTAGCTAGTATGAATCTGGTAGCAACAAGTACTTAGTAACTTGCAGTTTCCACTGTTACTTTCTCCAGCTGCTATGCCTGGGGAAAAGCAAAAAGGATCTCCAAACTATGGCCCTCCAGTTGTTCAGGAACTATAATTCCCCTCATGCCTAGTCATGTCTGTGAATGTCAAGAGTTTTACAATGCCTCATGGGACGTGCAGTTCCGCAACAACTGAAGGGCTGTAGTTTGGAGATCCCTGCTCTATTAGCTTCCGCGAAGCATCAGGGAAACCTTAGTGTAGAGAGACTCTGTCAAAGCAAAATGCTAGCATTGAGGGGGTTTGTCAGTTAACTTAAAACAGTCTAAAAAAATAAAGTTACACCTAAACACTTAAACTCTCTAAAAATGTAAAGCCCTCCCCTGCCCCCATGTACACACACATGTTAATGTTAATGCATGAGTAGGGGGTGCCTACGTACGAAATAGGTGATTATGATGCATGTATTAGGGATCATTGTGAATGCCAGAGCGAGATCAATAACTCTAGGGCCATTATTTATTGTTCTAAACAGATGACCAGTATTGGATTTAAGGACTGATTCACACCTATGCATTTTTAGTGCTTCTTGCATTTTGCAGATTTACACTGCAGTCCATTTAGCATGGTTTCCTATGGAACACGTTCTGTAGTGCAAATCAGCAAAATGTAAAAAGCACTAAAAATGCATAGGTGTGAATCCAGCCTAAGGCCTCATACACACGGAGCTTAAAAATGTAGCTTATAAAAGCGTTCAGCCATGCACATATAGACATTTACAGCCATATTTGAAGAGGGGCGTTTATAGGCAGAAAAAAAACACCAGTTTTTGAGCAGAAAAATGCAAGCATAAAAGGTGCATACATATTGTAACTTTAGAGGGTTTTTTTTTCCTGAAAAATTCTGGCAGAAAAAATGCTGCTTATTTTCATTAGCATGTGTGCATGAGGCATTACAGCATCACCAATGGAACATTTTGGGGACTGTTTCATAGGCATAATGAGGCTTCATATGTTGTGTATCAATCTACTTGGTGCAATCCCAACTTTTATACTTTACAAAAAAATTGGGTATTATATTGCGTTTCTGCGCACTAAAATTAACTTTTGATTTTTTTTTTCTGAAAATATGGCTTTGAAAACTGTTGTTAATATGATTTGAAATAAACAATTGGAACTTTCAACTTTTTTATTCCCAAGGTCTCTGTTTTCAGAAAATATATATATTTTTTTGGCAATTTTAAGCAATCTTTAGACTTAAAATGTTAATTTTACATACAGTAGGCAAAAAAAAAGGCTCTGAAGGCAAAAGGTCCAAAGTGATTTCTAGTCAAACATTTTTTTTGCGATATAGTATAGAATATTTAGAACCACTGTCCAGTTTTTATTGCTGTCTATGCCCTTGCTGGGCAGATTTACCTTTTATTTGCCCTGTTGGCCATTGTCTACAAAACAGGAAGGGAGAGGGAAATCTTTAAACAGGCCACCTATTCCCATGACACCTGTCTAAGAGGTTATTTTCCTTATGATTAGGTCTACCTCTCACTATGATAGGAAGTAAAACATACTCTTCCTAGTAAGATGCAGACACAAGAAAAACAGACTGGTGCTTTAGGAATTCCCTAATGTATCTCTTTTTGTTGTTGTGATGACTAGAGATATGTATTTAAACTGATATTTTACATACTTGAGCTACTGAGCTCTGTAAACAGGTTTTTATTTTTAAAGGAAAATGTATGAAAAGGAGCCGAGTGCACCAATTGTTCTACAAGCTGGAAGGTCATTGTATCACTCTATGGGAGTTCCTTATTGGCTAGTTTGTCAGCATAATGTCAACATTTTTTCATTCCACTCTGCAATTTTTAAGAAATAATTAAAACCAAATATAAATGCAGGATTATTTTTTCAAAAGAAAGGTTAACCTATAAAAACAGATTAAACTAATGTAATTTTTTCTGCCTCTATAGAGTTCAAGCAACAGTTAGATTGAAAATACGTCAAGTTATTTACTAACATAGCTACAGTTTAAATACATATTGTGTATCCCTGTGTTCAACTAATGAACCATGCTGCAGTGGCACAAAAGGCATATCCTCGTTACAGTGAATGTTAAAACTAAACTGAAAGTATGACCTTTATTGCATACTTACATTGGTCCAGCTTAGACCCATGTAGGTATTTATATCTTATACCTGAGGGCTTTCCCTCTACACACTGACCAGCATCAGCAGCACTGCCGCCATTCACAGATCGATTGGTCATTTTTTCAATGAGTACAAGGCACTCTCTGATCGGATGAGCTGGTGAGAAGGGACTGAATCGTCACAATCTCCATGATCTGTAATGCTTGGGGATGAATTTGACAAATATCAGTATAGGTGAACTAACCTTTTAAACTGAATCATTTCAGAGGCCACAGCATGAGAGTTTTTGAGCAATAAGCTTTTGTGGTATAGTTTTGCTAAAAAAACACTAATGCAAAAAAAAAACACAAAAAATGCAGCATTCTACAGCTAAAGCTACTGGCGTTTTTATAACGTCCAGTGTGCATTAGCCCTTACGTTTTCTGAAAGCGCATCAAAGATGCAGCATTCAGGACTTTGAGGTGCTTTCATAGAAATCAATGGGAGTACATCTAAAACCACATGTAAAACGGCCTTACAATTGCGCTGTGCCCAAACCACAGTGCACCGGTGTGCACCGGGCCTTAATCATTCTCAAACCTTTACATTTTCTTTTAATTCTGCTCACATCAGCTGCACTCTTACTAAAAGGTATTAATATAAATATCTCTATTATATATTTTTTAATAAAGGCTATTTACCTTGGTCTCAGTATGATACTTGGCACATGCTTGAAGCTGAGTCAACCAGAACTGTAGATCCTTGGAATCAGCAGCTATAAATATAAAGAAACATAACTGTCACGAAGTAGAACTCATTTACCAAGATCTGCCCAACTTATTGTCAGTGAGTAAAACCCAGAGGTACTCCTATGTTTTTTAAGCTGCCACTGCTGACCTTTCCTATTGAGAAGTTGCCTGGCTGTTGTCCTAATCCAAAGGTTTTAGTACTTCCCTGAGTGGTTTATCTGGGGCAAGAATGCAAATCTTGAGCTCTGTTTTTACTCTTACTTTGCTTAATGCTTGTTCCAGGTCAGCCACTCAGAAAGTGATAACGTTGATCCCCACCAGGCAATTAGCATTTTCAGAAAGAGGTTAGAGACGATAGCTCCTACAAGCTCTCTAGTACCGTTTTCTTAAAAATGTAATATAATAAGAGCAATGATGCACAGTAAACCATAAAAATCAATCCGTTTCACAGCCTTGAATCTGGTTTGTAAACCCATGTTAGGCTCATGAACCCCTCCCCGTGTTGTGAACTATTGGTGATACACAGTTTTCAATACTGGGAACCATGCACTATCACTATAATCTTTATGAGTTTTGTAGGAAGAATGCATATGCACACATTTGTTGACCAGTGGAATGTTTGCTTGTGATATTAAGTCTGTAATGAGTAATACTGCTTAGTGTTGAATTCTGTATGTTGAGTGAGATCTAAATATTCTTCAACTAAGGCAAATAAAATGCTCCTTTAAAAAGGCACAGGGGTTTGGTGATGTCATGATCTCCACCTCATCCAATCAGAGAATGCCTTGTATTAATTTTAAAAAATACAAGGTGTTCCATGAATAGTGGCGGTGATGAGAGAACAACACCCTATGGTCAGTGTGCAGTGGGGCAGCTGCTTGCATACAGTAAAACATGGGCAGGACCTGGAAAATTGTGGCCATCGCTGTAATGAACCCAGCTACTACAGTGATTTCCAGCTTTCCCAACAGTCCATCAGATATGGGATATGCACACTTACACTGTGCCAAGTTGAACCAATGTACTGTAAGTATGTGTGGGAAAATAGTCTTTTATAGTTAGCTTTATATGCTCCATTTTAGATATGACATCCAGTATTAGTTTTACAGTATTTCTGTTCCTATTTGGCTATGCCCTACTTGTATAACTAGCTAGTTTCGATTTCCCATAAATCATGTGATTTCCCCAAAATGACGATTATGTATCTGCTAGCCAAGTTTCATTTTGGTCACCTATTTTTTCTATTATTCAGCTATATGTTTTGTCTATGTATTACTGACTCACTCAAAATAACTATATAACCTGCAAAGAATAAAGGACGAGTTAGATCACTTTGAGTAAACTAAACACCGTGTGTGGATACGTTTTCTTTGGGCGATCTCCGGTACCGAAAGGGTGGCGGATGGCACCTGGTCAGCGCTGACAGTCTGGAAAACAATAAATCCTTACAGCTGGCATAGTCGGCAGGATCGGTCAAGACAACAGTCCGGTAAGTATAAAATGTATTTTTCCTTGCCGTGACGAAAGTTCACGACCGTCCTTTAAATTATAAATCTGTGTTAGGAAAACAGACTAAGTGTTTTGGGAACACAAAAAGACTCTGGGAGAGTCTTAGGAAAGTCTTAGGGAGACTTAAAAGATTAAAAGAGGGTCCTGAGAGGCCGCTCGATAAATGATTAAGAAAACTGTGCACAGACGGAAAAGAACTATAGCAGCCTGACAGGTTAAGTCTGACGTCCTAAAACCTTTTGCTTATCTATTGCATAAATGTCTTCTCTTTGACTAGCGCGGTAATAAACCCCCTCTTTCTGCATTTTATCGCATAAATGTATAAGTTGTCTATTGTAATAGAGTATAAGAAGTGTAATTGAGAGACTTGGTAAGTGTTTTGAATATTTCACGCTGTTAATTGTTTTACCTATAAGTTTTAATGTCACACAGATGTCCTGATTGTATTGTGGGTGTGTTGTTCTGTTATCAGGGGAAAACGTACATATTTAGTAGCAAGTGTGCCGGGGGGATATCATTCAAAGATCGGGAAGGGTCCACTATTTGTTGTGGGAAAACCAGTCCAGGTATTAAGATTCAATTTACATGCACAAATCATTTTTCAAGAAGGATTAACAGTGAGAGGACTTAGGAACCAAGTAGAGAGACAGGGAAACCTTTTCTCAATCTGTCCACAATCATTGCATTATTTAGACCTTTCTGACGACATTCAATAATGGGCGGGAAGAAAAGTAAAACTATCCTCCCTCCCGAAATAGGCGAGACATGCAAGGACTTTGTAGCCTGTGTATGTAAAACGAATTACTATCTAGTTAACCCATGG
Source organism: Glandirana rugosa (assembly GCA_018402905.1). NCBI lineage: Eukaryota > Metazoa > Chordata > Amphibia > Anura > Ranidae > Glandirana > Glandirana rugosa. Next base: position 1,291,376 of record BLSH010521002.1, read on the forward strand.
GTGGACAATTTAGCAGGGTGGACAGAAATAATGGGCAGTGTTGATCCTTTTCCCCGGGAGGGTGACAATGACACTTTTCATATAGACATGATCAAAGATCTTTGTTTGGGTGATAGAGAGGCTTTTCCATGGTACAAGGGTGACCCAGAATGGGATAAGAAATATATGAGAAAGGGAGGAGAGAACTGGCTTGATTACGCCCCATATTGGTATAAAAGAGACAATAAGAAACAGAAGAAAATTGTAATACATCCTAATAATAAAAACTCTCAGAAATGACATGAGTGTGAGTCAGAAATAAATAGACCCACACGCCCTTTCTCCAAGCCATCTTCCCCTTGTCCCGAAGCCTGCAAAACTCTACCCAAGTCTCACAAAAGATGACATTGATTTTCTAGCTGCACACCACACTGTACAAACTCCCACTGCACCCTGTCCACCAGTCCCAGTCACCACGCAGAGAACATCAGTACAGCATGCTGCCTCTACTGTACAGACCCTTTCAAATCAGGGTGAGGCCATGGGAGGAACTGGTATAGGGACTACTGAAGCTGATGATTCTCATACTGAGGAACCCACCAGCTCAGGCTCTCTTTGTTGGTCAGATTCACTGATGCAGCAGATTTGACTAACATCTTAAGTCCCTCACATACATGAGACGGGGCCCAATATGGTGCCGATTCATCCAATGCTACACACCAAAACCTTTTAAACCCCACCCTTACCCATCATAGATGACACAGGAGAAAGTTCACTCATATGGCATAGAATACTTGATATGTTGTCAGAGAGGAAATATGGGATGAGCACTATGGCTGTCCGTTTTGATCATAGAAGCTACAGTATGTGAAGTACGGGATTACAGTAAAGGGATATCAGAACAAGATAAGGAAGGTAAAACTTAATTTAAGCAGGGAAATATTATAGAGTGTTAAAAGAAAGTGATAGAATGATATGCATGTGTTGTATACAAATGGGAAAAATGTAAGTGATTTTACAGAAATAATTGTGTCATGTGTTGTATACAAATGGGAAATATGTAAGTGATTTTAGAGAGATAATTGTGTATGTTTGTGAATGCTGGAACCTTTAGTCCCACATCATGTGTGCCCTGTGCAGCTGTGACCCCCTCCCAAAGAATGTGCTGGATGAGGCATGTAGCAAGGACACAACGATATGACATATCATAACAAAATGTGCTGAGTGAATGAATCTAATGATAAACAATGGGATCATAATTAATTTGAATCTGTTTTCCAAACATGGTAAACACGTACATATAAAAGTGCACAAAGTATAGAATTAAATTAAATATCCTTTGATAATGGAAATAGTATATTTAATTAAAAAAAAGGGAAATTAAGTAAAATGTCCTCCTTTAAGGAACTATATCTGTGGATATATATTAGAATTAGGGTGTGATATTGAGATTATCACTGGAGTATTGATTTCTGATAGGTTAATTAATAAAAATGTAAATATAACTGATAATCCCATCACATCCAGTCAACACACCCTGTTAGGATGGATGCTGTTTTATAGTTTTTGATCTGGCCGAGGGCTTTCTGTTCTGTCATATACAGATTGTTGGTATTTTTGTTTTTATTTATTTTGAAATCCATAGCAGAATGTCCTTGTATGTTTAACCAAGAGATCAATTTTATTAGAGAGGTGGATTTGACCCTCCTTTTCTCCCTCTCGTTCAGTGTGTTTCTGTGTAAAAGTATGAGACAGACGTCCAGGCCTCCCTCATTCCATAGAGATCCTGCATGAAGACTAGGTCTGTGAAACGTAGAAGACACTTTTAAATACTTTTGTAGAAATAAAATCCTAGTTGAAATGGTTAGTTTTGCTATGTAATTCTAGCATTATTTGAAACAAAGAAAAAATGGCCGATTGCAGCCAACGCCCTGTAAATTCCTAAAAGGTAGCCATGATTATTATAATTATTTAAATATTTAGTTCTCCATTCCAGCCTACTAGGCGTGGAAAGGGAAAAGGCTCCACCCACTGATAAAAACCGGGTTGTACCCTTTAATGAAATCATTTGAACAAGACAGTTGACTAGTAAAGACCAGGCTTAGCGGATCTTTGCTTAACAGTATATGATAGGACAATGGTGAATGATCACTGGAGATGTATGTCTATGTGTGTATTGTACCGTTTTGATTAATGATTGTAATGAAGTGTGATGCTTTAGAATACAACACTAATGTTTGTTTTATAAGTTTTTTGTTAATACAGAAGTTTTCAAGATCTGTATGGGAAGAGGTTGAAATAGAAAAATCAATGGATTTGGTGATGTATAATCTTTGTGCAAAATGTTATGAACATATTATAAAGGTTATGGTGAATTATTACTGATAATTTTTGATGGACGTCCTTTAATGAAAATCCACGTGGTGATTAATTAATTAATTAATGAGCTCATTTAACATGAGTAGAAAAGAGTGCACTCTTCTTAAACAATATGGCCATATGTTTTGTATTTTGTGATTTATATGTGTTTATTGCTAACCAGTTGTTTATTTCTAGGAGGGAAATGTAATGATAATTCACTAAGATCTTTCATTTTGTATAGTTTCTAGATAGTGCAGGAAAAAATAAAGCATCAATCCACCTGTCTGATATGGTTTGATGTCCAAGAACTAAGGATGAAGATTACAGCACACATTGGCAGCTTGCATCACCATACTTGTTAACATTTAGTTTATTCATGTAAACATTAATATCAAAAAAACAAAGAAGGGTGGGATTGTAGTGCAATACACCAAGGTCCCAATAATTTCCTTCCTAGCACTGATTGTGGCAGACACCCACAGCCCACCTCCAGGTAGGACAGAGTATAGGCAGAAAATACTCTTAAGGCATGGACAAAGCCTGTGTACCATAAACAGTACCCTTTATCAAAGGAAAAGGAGTAAGGTATTGCCCCAATGGTAGCTACAGATTTGTACAGGATCTGTGAGCCATAGGTTAACTTGTGGTCCCCATTGCCCCAATAGTGCCAGATGTGCCATCACTCCTGTCCTCCATTACATCCGATGCAGAGTGTTTTACAGTGACCGATCTGGCAAATGTTTTTTTTTTCATCACTGTGGATAAGGAGACACGGCCAATTTTTGCCTTGTGTTTAAAGAATCGCCAATTTATCTGGTGTAGAATGCCCCAGGGCTATTTGGACTCACCTGTAGTCTACTCGATTGTGCTCCAGGCCATACTGAGGTCCTGGACTTCCCATCATGGTTCAGTCCTACTTCAAATCAGGCAGCCGGACAGGAGGACAGTGTGGATCTCATAAACTGTGTATTTGAAAGTGATCATAAAGTGTTTAGAAAGAAATTGCAGTGGTGCCAGGAAACTGTTGTGTACATTAGAGCTGCATGATTAATCATATTAAAATCGCGATCTCGATCTACCCCCCTGCGATCTCCATTGGGCATTACCGCAATTTTTCAGTGCAGTTAATGGGGTCCGACTTGCGGGGCAACTCAGTGTGACGTAATAAATGTCAATGCAAGTCGCCTGAAGTCTTTTTAAGTCGGAGCGACTTGAGTCTCAGGGGAGACAGCCAAGTCTGGGCAGAGAGCCAAGTTCTGAGAAAAGAGATAAAAAAGTAATATACTTCAAAGGCATGAACTCTGAGTGAACTCCCCTTGTATAGATTTTTGGTTTAACCATTTAAAGATTAAATCTTTCCTGACACTTGCTGTTTACAAATAAAAATGCATTATTTTGTGCTAGAAAATGACTTAGAATCCCCAAACATTATATATATTTTTTTAGCAGAGACCCTAGAGAATAAGATGGTGGTTGTTGCAATATTTTATGTCACACGCTGTTTGCGCAGCGGACTTTTAAAAGCAATTTTTTTTTTGGAAAAATTACCCTTTCAAAAAACTAAACAGTGCTGTTAGCCCAATTTTTTTGTATATTTAATATATTACGCCGCGAGAATCGTGATCTTTATTCTAAGCAAAAAAATTGTGATTCTCATTTTGGCCAGAATCGTGCAGCTCTAGTGTACATTGGTTTTGTCCTCACAAAAGGAGAAAGGAACGTCAGTCACAAGAGAGCTGCGGCTCTCATGGGTCTGCCCCGCCCATTGACCAAGAAGGACATGCTTACCTTCCTTGGCATGATTGGTTACTGCCGCCAATGAATACCTGACTGTTCCTACTATGACAATCTCCTGAAACATACCACAGGTTCTGATATGCCAGATTGTGTAAAAAGGAATGTGTAATGTTTTTGTGTATTTGGAAAGTGCTATGGTAATGGCTCCTAGTCTAGGCCTACCTGATTCCAGAGACAACTGTAAAACAATGGCGGGAGTCCTAGCTTAGGAACATGGAGGCAAGCTCCGCCCTGTTGTTTTTATTTCAAAGATGGTTCTAGTACAGGTTCAAGGCATGCCTGCGTGTCTCAGAGCTTTAGCATCCTGTGTGATGGTGGTGGAAATGGCTGCATCATTCACTCTGGGACAGGATACCCCTTTACACACCCAACATATGTCGGGCCACAAGGCTTAGTGGTTATACTGCTCTCCAACCCTAGGCTAAAGATAAAATCTGCTTCTCCTACCTCAGGCCCAGCCCCAATCCTCAATGTTTAAAAGGAGAACAGGATGAGATTGTTCCACAACATATTATTCTTTACAGACTTGTACCCAGTGTGACAGATGAGGTCACTCCCAGCAGATCACCAGTGAAGTCTCTATAGAACATTTATATGCAAATGTTGGTATCTTTGCCAATTTAACTGTCATGTTGAAGTGTTACTGATTTTGATTGCTTTCTGTCACATCACATCTGTTTCTGTGTTTGAGTTCTTTGAAAATTTGATTGATTTTGATCTTTTTTGGGATCGTTATTTTAAAATGCAGAAATTTAAAATTATGTTCTTCCTTTAAAGTGGAACTAAACCCTCCTATCTTTTTCCGCCAAGGAAGCTGCCATCTTTAGCCTCTGTTTGATCTGTAACTGCCATGATGCTGCACATGTGATCAGTTATGACATCAGCCATTTGATGGTTTGACAGTTTGGTTGACAGCGCAAGCAAATGTGACAGTTGGCATTCCTGTAAATGTTTTTTTT
>BLSH010521002.1:1296481-1328384 GCA_018402905.1 Glandirana rugosa
TTTATGACATATTATTATTATTATCATTTATACGTGTAGAACAGGAAGTTTCTCGACCGTTCGAGAACACTCCCGATAGTCAAGACGTCGGATCCGACTGACCATTTCTTAACTAAAACGGAGATCTTAAAACAGACCATTTACATGTTGTTGTATAGGACGTACTACAGTAACCCAGAACTTGTTCTCGGTAGGTCTTTGTGTAAAACACGTATACCTTCCCGGTGTCCTCTGTACAGGACAGAACCCCTGAACAGGACTACCTACTCTAGGTTTGTTAGTAAAACACCTTGTTAGAGTAGGACAAGAGGAAAATTATTCGTATAAAATAGAAATCGAATCCCAACCTCTCGTATATGCTTATTAAAAGGAGAACAGGATGAGATTGTTCCACAAAATGATTGTTTGGATCTCATCCATCAGGACAAGTCCCCAAGACAGGACATGTCTCCTGTGGCCCTTCCATATGCACAAAATGTGTTTCTGGATGGCTCTTGTTCAAGACCCAATGACATCATGCAGGATATGTTGTTGTACATTTACCAGACAAAATTCTAGAGGCAAAATCAATTCTTTACCAGTCAGCCTAGGCTGCAGAACTGATAGCCCTCACAAGAGCTTGCCAGCTCTTTGAAGGACAAGATGTGCATATTTACTATTATTATTATTATACAGTATTTATATAGCACCGACAGTTTGCGCAGCGCTTTACAATATTATTTAAAGAAATAATAAAAGCTATACAACTACAAAGGTCCATTGCCATTTTACATTGCAGGACACACATAGGCCAGCAAACTGATATAGCCAAAGGAAATGCCCTAGCAGATAGAGCATCGAAGGCAAAATGCAACCACCCAAATGCCTTTGCTCATGTCAGAAATGCTATTTTTAGACCAGATATTGCAAGATTTGTAGACATATGCCATGGGCATAGATTGGAGCAACGCAGGTGTGCGGATAGGCCCTAGTTCTGGACTTATCTACCAATGGGGGAAACCATGCATTCCAGGCCTCCCCTCCCTTGTCAAGCCATATGTCTCTAGATGCATCATATGCATAAGGAAAAACATGAACACCTTATATACCCAACAACACCGTTCACTCACCTACAGATAGACTTTACACATATGCCAGAGGTGGGTAAGAGACAGGAGTACCTTTTGGTGATCGTGGATATGTTTTCACGATGGCCTGAGGTCTTTGTAACCACAAGAGAAGATGCCCAAGCAGTTGTAAAAATTCTTACACAAGGGATTATTCCCAGGTGGGGATGTCCGCTCTAGATTAACTCAGACAATGGCCCTGCGTTTGTGGCCAAGGTCTGCCAAGATCTGGTGAGGACTCTTAAAATTGACTGGAAGATTCACATACAATATCACCCTCAAAGTTCAGGTATAGTGGAAAGGATGAATAGGACTCTCAAGGATAAGATGTGGAAGGCAACTGGAGGTGCGTATGCAGGTTGGAAGAAAGTCCTCCCGGCGGTTCTGGCCAAGGTAGGAATGACCCCCTAATGGGTAGGCCATTCCCCACTCCATGGGCCTGACAGCCACTTATGGTAGAAAGAGGGGACCTAGATGTAGTCCAGGAGGAATATGTGAGAAAACTTATTGAAACTCTGGACAAAGTTGAAAGAAACGTTGCTCGCACCTCTCCTTGTTCTTCACAGGTACCAACGCACCTTTTCCAGGTCGGGGACCAGTTCATGATGCAGAGAGTGCCCAAGGGACGAAAGCCACAGGAACCCCCATTTGGACCAGCCACAAGAGTGGTGGCCATCACCAGGATAGCTATCCTTACAGAGGAATCCCCTAGCCGGATCCAAGCTAGTCGTGTGAAAAGGGTGAACCAAGCACCCAAGAAGCAAGATAACGACAAGAGAGGCGAAACAGGTGGTATAAGTCCTCGAACAGAGAGTGAAACAGGTGGAAAAGTCTCTGAAAAAGATGACCTTGCTTATCTCACCACAGACTTTTGGGAAGGCCTTGTGCCTTCTAATGGCGCTCCTCCTCTTGATCTTCCTTCCGGTTTGGATAGTAACTAACTGTATATATCACCCTGAGGACTTAGGCCTCATAAGGCCAATATCTGGAGAGAGCCCTAAGACTGTCGCTGTAATGAACAAATGCTACAATTAAGAGAGACAAACGAGAGCTAGAAAGCAATAATAACTTATTAAAGTTATAAGATAGCTGGAAAGAAATCATTTATATGATTTAAGAGGGGATTGTGGGAAAATAGTCTTTTATAGTTAGCTTTATATGCTCCATTTTAGATATGACATCCATTTTAAATTAGTTTGTACAGTATTTCTGCTCCTATTTGTCTATGCCCTACTTGTATAACTAGCTATTTTCGATTTCCCATAAATCATGTGATTTCCCCGAAATAACAATTATGTATCTGCTAGCCAAGTTTCATTTTGGTCACCTATTTTGTCTATTATTCAGCTATATGTTTTGTCTATGTATTACTGACTCGAGCAAAATAACTATATAACCTGCAAAGAATAAAGGACGAGTTAGATCACTCTGAGTAAACTAAACACCGTGTGTGAATACGTTTTCTTTGGGCGATCTCCGGTACCGAAAGGGTGGCGGACGGCACCTGGTCAGCGCTGACAGTCTGGAAAACAATCAATCCTTACAGTATACATGACAAAAAGTTTCCATGTTTAAAAATTGTTTTAAAATGTAACCTAGGAAGCTCAATCACTTTATAAGAAGACAATGGGATTTATAATTATATGTATTTGTCTTATATATACTTAAAAGAGGAGTATAGGCAGAGTTATTTTGGCTATACTTCTCCTGTAGGTCGCAAGTGTGCACTTAAAGCGGAGTATCCACCTAGAATTTTTTTTTACATTATTCAAGTCCTCTGCGTATATAGACTTACCGTTGAAGAAAAAATTTATACTCGCCCTAGGTCGCTTGTTGCTAGGTGGTCTCTGAAATCTGCCCCTTTTTGGTCCTAGGCTCTTCTCCTCACTTCTTGCTTCACCTGGCCTCCTGAGAGATGTGACTCATCATTTTCCAGGAGTCAGTGGGCTTCCCTGTACTGTAAAATCATGTTATTTCCAGACAGGAAATGACATGATTTAGGGCGGACCGAGACCGAGGAGTGCATGATGGTTACCCACCATGCACTTCTTTTAGGAAGAGATGCCAGAAGACTATGGATGGGCTTCAGATGCCCTCACCTAAAATGGAAAAGCCCAGCAGTGAGAAAAACAAAATTGTGAGTAAAAAATACATGTAATTACTAGGCGGTTTGAAAGTAAGGAAACAAAAGGTACATTTATTTAGTATTAAAAGAGTGGATGCCAAAAAAAAAAAAAAATTCTGGGTGGAACTCCGCTTTAATTCTGCACTCCTGTGACCCCTTTTCAGCCGATAGCAGGCTAAAGCCTGTTGGATGACGTCACAGAGCCGGTCCAGGCTCTGAAAAGAATCCAACCATTTGGTTGGGATGCCTGGACCGGCAGCTGGCTCAGCCTCTCAGTGATCCACTAAGAGCCCGAGCCAACCGCTCCTAACCCCTCCACAGCCCAGTGATCCAGTGAGCACCGGAAGGGCAGAGCAGGGGACCGGTGACTGACAGTCATGGCTCTCTGCTCAGAGCAGAGGGTGAGAACTGAGCGATCAACGTGTTTGATCACTCAGTTCTCAGTGTAGAGGTGTGGGGGACAGATGCAGCATATTTTAAAGTCCATACTTCTTTTTTAATCTGAACCATTTCAGAGGCAAGACTGGGGATCAGAAGGAAAATAACGGAAAGTAAGCTCATACAAATAAGATTTTTGCACTTACAGCCCATTGAATACCACAGATCCTACCCCTTTGTGTGAAGTCTTAGAATGAGTCTAGAATAAGGGTCATTCCCCCTCAATTTAACTGCAAGTGAAGTGAAGGTAAAGACTGACTAATACATCCAGAAAGACAAGGTTTTCGACATGAAAGAGAGGGAAGGGAAGAAATCTTATCATATTCAGGGACCAGCATAAGAAAATGAGATCTGTTAGATCAAGGACTACAAAAAGTAAAAAAATCTAGAGTCTGCCTGATGTCACAGGACTCTTGCCTAAACATCTTTTAAAAAACATAATGCACCTGTAGGCTGTTGCAGTAAATATCTAGGCTCAAATAAAGGTAAGGCCTTGCATTACTGACAAACCAGAGCGAACTTGTGAGGAGTGAAATATAGGTGCTTGGAGGTGACGTTGTTACTGAAGGCAAGCAGTAGTCGTGTTGAAGCAGCTAAATTTCAAAAGGTTATCTTTTGTAGATTTCCATCAGAATACAAGCAACCGTCACTTCCAATTTATGTAAGGTAAGAGGAGCCTTGAGAAGTTGCTGATCTGCCTGTGATAAAATAGGAAGAGTAAGAGCCCTTTTACACTGGGGCGTGGGCCGCGGTACCAGTCAAGCACCGCTTGTTTTAGTGGGGCTCTTTTAACCCCCAAGAAAGGAATTAAAAAGGGGTTAAAAGCACCCATGTTGCGGCGCTTCACAAGCGCTTTCAGGCGCTTTGGAAGTGCTGCCCATTCATTCCAATGGGCAGGGGCGGGTTGGGAGCGCTGTATACAGCGCTCCCAAACCACCCCAAAAATCCTGTTTGCAGGACTTTTTCTACCATCCTGCAAGCGCACCCCCCCAGTGTGAAAGCACTTGGGCTTTCACACTGGGGTGGCATGAGAGGCAGTTTTCAGGCGCTATTTCTAGTGCTAAAACACCTGAAAACTGCCTCAGTGTGAAAGAGATCTAAAAGTATCAAAGATATACGGTCAACTCAGTTTGAGTATAATCCACCCTGGAGGTGTACAGGTCCTGATAAAAAGACTGTAGAATAGACACAATAGAGCCTGTGTGAGAACATACATGCCCTGTTTGGTATTTCAAAGCCGAAACACATGTAGGATTATATTAGGAATGAACTATTTGAGCCAACAGTCTGCCAATTACCTCCCCTTCAGCCCAGGTCAGTCTTTTCTGGAAAAATTGTTTATTTCGGGCCCTGCCCACCAACAATGAATTGAATCTAGTTTGAGAACGCATGTTGATTTATTAGTTGTAGTAGGGTACAGGATGTACGTGACTTCAACCGCAGAGGTACCCACCATGGCATGTTCTAACTCTCTATGAGTTGAGGTTTTAATGGCGCTGACTTGTTGAATTAAAAGGCCCTGAAGGTAAGCCTTAAAGGCAATGCTTGATGAGGCAGAGCCATCGTTCGAAAGATCTCAAGAAAGGATGGTAAAGAGTCTTCCTGGAGGAACAGGTCCAGCCAAAAATGATTCAATTGCCAATGAATGTTAAACTCAGGGCACGCCGAAGCAGTAGTAAATAACAGGGGCGAATGATCAGAGATGTCTCTAAATTCTATTACATCTTGAAAGGCTGGAGTAAGCTCTCAAATTTTAGAGTAGCAAGTACGGTATATAAATGGTCATCAGGGTGAGACAGGTTTCTAAAGAATATCTACGACAATACTTATGAATTTTAGGTATAGTCTTCTACAAGCCACTAAGCTGTTGCAGATAATGGAGACCCAGTTTGCTTTGGATGCCTATGTCAGTAGCACCCCAGTCACAGCAAATGGTTATGCACACCCAGGTATACAAATACGTGTGTACCCACAAAAGCACTATAAACTTAGAACTAGTGAAGCATACAGTATATCCATGCAATACTGTAGAAATGTCCAGCAAATATGGAGTACCTAATAATTCCAGGATTTAATAATTCAGTGGTGTGCATTTCTGGCATATGTGCACATCAACACACGTTCTAAGCCTGACCACATAAGCAAGTGTCAAACACTCATTCACATTTGTGCATCTGGTTGAGGAATTTCAGTGCTGGACAAGCAAAGTAAAATTACCTAGCTTATTATGGCTTTACTGATTAGCAAGAATAGGTGGTGGGGGCTTCCTAACCCTTAAATGTGAGATCTCTTTAAAAAAAAAAAGTAAATTGTAATGAAAACGTATTTTAAAAAAAGCATAGAGAGAGCGTAAACATCTGTTTTGGCTAAGATACTTTAGGAATTCAAAGCTTTTCACAGCACAAACAAGAGGAAGCAAAAGAGCTTGCAGATTAATTGCAAGTCAACAAGTGTTTCTTTTTTATGAAAGAACAATAAAGGAAGTGACCACAATTGCACTCAGAAGGCATTCTAGCTACACTATTCTCCATAATATCATGAAACTAAAACAAAATTACACTGTCAATTACCAACCTCTTATGGTTTTCGAGCTTAAGGTTGATAAAAAGGCAGCGTGAGCTCTCAGGGGAAGTTGGTTTTGCAGCACTTCTATAGGCCATTTTCAAAACCAGTTAATATGCTAAGCGTTAACTGGAGACTTTATGAAGGATTTCAGCCAGAAGTATAAATTCCCCACTAACTCTCATTACAAGATCTTGCTATTCTTGTTAAAGGCTAAACATACAGTATATTTTACAATATGTACAAGAAAAAAAGACAAATAACTGGGGATTAGTTACCAGCTCTCAAGGCTTAAAGCTAGGAAGATAAGGCTGCAGTTTGCTAACAAGCACCATAAGGTGGCTGACCTTACATTTCCAGTGTCCCTACTGCCAATCCATTACTGGACCCAGAGTAAAAAAAAAACAAAGACAGGAACAGTTATTCTCAAAAAAGAAACACATAACATGAACTACTGCTGCTCTTTAGATACCAAAAAACATTTAGGATAGGAGGAACACATGACTCTCCCTTTGCCTTTCACACTTCAGTGCTTGGTACAGCAATTTGTCATCATCACTTAGGGACAGTGGGACCTCATATAACTAGTGTGACAGTGCAAAGCCCCGTCATGATGTAAGATTATTAAGTAATGAAGATAGAAATCACAGAGGATTCATGTTAGGGTTTAATACAAAGCTCCAGAGGGTTTGTTATGATCGGAGAAAGCAGCGCTTAAAGTTTTCTCCAGGTTTGGTAGTTCCAGATCAGGGCCTGAAGCTTGGAGGTTTCAAAGTGTCTTGGGTGGGATGGAACCTTCAAACCTATGTCCAGGTTTTGTTGAACGCCTGCAGCCTGTGTGTGTACAGAGGTATGCAGGGTAGTTATGAACCAAGTCTGAGAGTAGCTCAGGGCAGATGCTGCCATTCGGAGACACAACCTTTGTGTGATGACAGTGGTGTGCTCCAGCCAGGAAGAGTGACTTGTTTAGGAGACGAGACCCCATGTTGGGAAGAGGGACTTCTTGTCTATTGGACTGGGGAAGTCAAGACAGCAATGCGGGTCCAGAGCGACTGGGAAAGCTGAGGTGACTAGCGAGTGAAGGGCAGCTGGAGGGAGTCTGAGTTCCTGAGTGTTTGAGAACCCGGGGAGCTGGGAGAACCCCATCAGGTGTCCAGGAGTGGGCAGGTACAACAAGGTGATGTGTAAGGATGAGCTCGGGCATGTTCGCAAGTGCCCGAGCCCACCGGAAAGTGAACCCTGCACTGTGCTAATCCCAGGCAGGGAGACACAACCCGGTCGCTGCAGCTGCACATCGGAAAAATGTCTCACTGCCTGTGATTAGCGCAGTGCAGGGTTCACTTCCTGGCAGGCTCGGGCACGCGAACATGCCTGAGCCCATCCTTAGTGATGTGATAAAGGCTAAAGAACCTTTCACATGAGTGGACCGATCGGGTCCGCCTGTCAGTTTTTTGGGTGGACCCCATCTGATCCTCCATTATCCTCTATGGAGCGGCGGATGTAAATGGACATCTGTCTGTTTATACCCACCAACATCCAATCTGCTAAAGGCAGCTGCAATGCACTTGCTCAGCGGGGGATCTGTCTGCTGATCCCCCTGAACAGGTTAATGGCTGGTCCGCATCCACTCCGCTTATGCAGAGCAGACACAGCCCATTCTTCATTATCTATGGGTGGTCGGATGTAACCAAGCAGTCTGTCTGTTTACATCCGGCTGCCATTTGACCTGCTGGGTGGATGGGGACCGTGTTTAGTCTGAGACTCGCGTAATTTATTTATTTATTTATGTCAGTTCCAACTTCAGGGCGATTTCAGAGACATCTGTGCAAGTTGCTGCACAGATGTCTATGGAAATCGCACCCCGAAGTTGCCAAAAGTAGTACAGAAACTACTTTTGGGAAATGCGGCGTCGCACGGATTTGGACGGTGCCATTGCCAGCAATTGCCACCAATTTGGCATGCAATTTGACATGTCAAATCACATGCAAAATCGCTCCAATGCGAACCTAGGCTTAGTCCTAGATTTTTCCCTTCGGAAAAGCAAGCAATATATTCTGCATGATCTGGGGATGGCACATCATTTTTATAGGTTTCCAAGTTGAGCTTTAAAGCCTCTACTTCAAGCCACAATTGTTCCATTAGAGTAGGCAAGAGTTGAAGCGGTATTAAACCCAAAAGCAAATATTTATTATAGTGCAACTTGCCAATTCTTAGATATGGTGGCCGCATTCGTTTTCTTTTCTAGGCTTTTATTTTCACCTGTTGATCCTGCCAGTAAGTCTGTTGCTTTTTCAACAGAACAAGCTGTCCTACAGATATAGCAGTTAGAGGGTTGAGACAAACAATCTTCCACTGAGAGGGGCACTTGCAATGATCATCTTTTTGGCTCTGTGTCTTTCCTGGCAGCTCCCTAGCTGTGCTTGTCCTTGGACTCTCTTTTTGCTATAATACATATTCAAACAAAAATATATAAAATAACACATTTATTTATCGGTTTCAGACAATTTATATTTATCCTCATATTTTTGGTAAAAAAAAAAATCGCAATCGGCAGTTATTGATTGGTTTGCGCAAATGTTGCCACGTTTACAAACCATGAGAATTAATTTCTGGAGTTTTTTCAATTTTTTTTTTACTAGTAATGGCGGCAATCTGCGATTTTATCGAGACTGTGATATTGGGGCAGACATGTTGGACATTTTTGACACTTTTTTGGGACTAATGACATTTATATAGCGATCAGAAATTTAAATATCCACTGATTACTGTGTAAATGTCATTGGCAGTGAGGGGTTAACCTGCAGGGGGAGATCTAGGGGTTAACTGTGTTCCCTACGCGTGTTCTAACTGTGAGGGGGCTGGGCTACGAGTGACAGGGATCAGTAGATCTCTTACATGCCCACTGACAGAGTGGGGAACCGCCGTGTTTATATCAGTGGTTCCCCATTCTTCCTCTCTGCTAGGCAATCACGGCTCGCCGGCGGAGATCGAGTCCACCCGAGCCGCGGCCACACTCCTGCAGAGTGCGGTGGGCACAAGCCGCCATTTATAAACGGCGATTGGCGGGACAGCACCACACTGCAACAGTAAATGTATGCGAGCCGGTCAGGAACCGGTTAAATGGTCTCTCAGTCTGGTTCAGTAGGTTACACAATCATAGGGAAGACTGCTGACTTGACAGTTGCCAGTGTGCTGTATCCAAGCATATTAATGGAAAGTTGAGTGGAAGGAAAAAGTGTGGTAGAAAAAGGTGCACAAGCAACAGAGATAACTGCAGCCTTGAGAGGATTGAGAGGCAAAGGCCATTCAAGAATTTGGGGAGATTCATAAGGAGTGGACTATAGCTGGTGTCAGTGCTTCAAGAGCCACCCTACACAGAAGTATCCAGGACATGGGCCACAACTGTCGCATTTCTTGAGTCAAGCCACACCTGACAACGTCAGAAGCTTCCTACCTGAGCTAAGGAGAAAAAGGACTGGACTGTTGCGCAGTGGTCCAAAGTCCTCTTTTCAGATGAAAGTAAAATTTTCATTTGATTTGGAAATCAAGATCCCGGAGTCTGGAGGAAGAGTGGAGAGGCACAGAATCCAAGTTGCATGAGGTCAAATTTGAAGTTTCCACAGTCAGTGATGATTTGGGGAGCCATGTCATCTGCTGGTGTTGGTCCACTGTGTTTTATCAAGTCCAAAGTCAGCGCAGCCCTTTACCATTAAATTCTAGAGCACTTCATGCTTCCCTCTGCTGACCAGCTTTATGGAGATGCTGATTTCATTTTTCAGCAAGACTTGGTACCTGCCCATACTGCCAAAAGTACCAATTCCTGGTTTAATGATCATGGTATCACTGTGCTTGATTGGCCAGCAAACGCGCCTGACCTAAACCCCACAGAAAATCTAGGGGGTGCTGTCAAGAGGAAGATGAGAGACACCAGATCCAACAATGCAGACGAGCTGAAGGCCGCTATCAAAGCAGCCTATCATAACACCCCAGCAGTGCCACAGGTTCATCGCTTACATGCCACACCGCATTGATGCAATAATTCATGCAAAAGGAGCCCCGACCAAGTATTGAGTGCATACTGTACTGTACATGGACATACTTTTCAGTAAGCCAACATTTCTGTAATGAAAATCCTTTTTTTTATTGGTCTTATGTAATATTCTAATTTCCTGGAGTTACTGAATTTTGGGTTTTCACTAGCTGTAAGCTATAGTCATCAAAATTAAAAGAAAGAAACGCTTGAAGTGTATGTTCTGTGTGTAAAGAATCTATATACAGAGTTTTACCTTTTGAATTGAATTACTAAACTAAATTAACTTTTTGATGATATTCTGATTTTTTGAGATGCACCTGTAGTATTCAGCACTTCTCTATTAGCTCCAGGGTTTGAATAATCAATAGAGGCAGGATCATTAACACCATAGGGTGATTACTTTTTTTTTTTTTTTTTTCCAAAAATTAATTTTTATTTAGAAAAGTTGATACAAGATACAGTGTACATATTTCAGTCTTATACAATGTAGCATAACAGACCATTAAGAATAGAGGAGTATTACATTCTTGTATCTAGTTAACATTCTTATTAACTCTGCAGGAAGTGATGGTATTAAGTCTGATTCGCTAATGCGTCTGTGTCCCAGAGGGCATATCCTGCTCTAGTTTGTGAGCAGGGGGTTTCTGGGCTGTACTTGGATGGGTTGCGTGGAAGCCCTTCTGGCCAAGTATCTTTCATTAGATGCTATATCTCATTGCCTATGTAACTGTCGAGGTGGGGTAAGGGGTGAAATAACATCTATTTCATTCTGGTGTCTGGTGTTTGACTCCTCTATGAGTCAAGGATTGCTTATCACTATTGGTTCACATAATTGCAGCGATATAACCCCTAGTGACCAGTAGCGAATGTGGACTTCTACTTAAGCTCATCCTGGTGATAAAATATGACAGAAAGACCCCATTAGTCTCTTTGGCCTGGTACAAGCAGAGCTGCAAGCTACCACATCAGGTGCTTCAAGACATGGCAGCAAGGTAAAATTAATTGACGTCCTAACTATATTTAGTCCATATTAGGAAGCTGATTGTTTTGTAAGATCGGGTATTCAGAATAAGCTATATTTGAGTTGATTTATTCTATTACTTTAGTCATTCCATCTCTGTTGCTTGTGGAATACCTCCCCCTTGGCCCCTAAGTGTCCATGTGTCTGCCTTACATAGGGAGACATCCGGCTGCACCTGCTGAGATAAACTTGTTTGGATGGACAATTGCTAATAATTTTGTAATCATATAGTAATTGCATTGTAACATTTTATAGACATGCTAATGTGCTAAGTGAAATAGGAGTTCTCATTATATGTTTATTGACTTATCGCAGATCTCACCTCCAAATTAGACTCCTGACAAAGCAGGATCATTAGACTGAAAGCTATACCCATTTGATCACGAAACCAGCAACGTAATTTTCTGTGATGTATCTACAGATTGATAGGTTTAATACATTCGCATGCGACATTAAAGCTGGATCAGATCAAATGGGGAGGTCAAATGAATGGCTTGCTTACAGTACTTAACATCAATGTGTATAAAAGATATCCCATGGTTAACACTGTCAACAAAGATAATAAAATTAAATTTTTTAATAGTTTAAAGTTTGAAATAGTACATTTGTTAAAACCATTTTATCTTAGTACAATGCACATTCATTGTTCAAATTATGAAGATACTATAAGGTGTTACATAGGTCTTATTGCCTCATTTCCATATCCCATGGTTGTTTCATGGGTATTTGATGCATATCTAGAGATTATATGAATATTGAGATAAAATAAGGTTTTAATAAAACTTCAGTATATGGTCTATGTGGTGCCTTAAAAGTCCAACTTTTTACCTCTTTCTTCGATAGTTCATGCTTCAATTATACAGGAATTTACATTCACCATACACACACTTTCTTTCAGTCATCCCCTCCCATTTCGCCCACAACTCTTTAGTGTATGAGGGGTTAGTACACAAAAAATATACATGCTGGAGTGTCAGGACATTGTATTGAAGTTGGAACAGAATCTAACCATGGCCTCCAACCTTTATCAAACTTCGCTGGACAAACTCTACCAATAAAAACTTGTTTGCATTTAGCGGGATATCAAAAAATAGGGAAGTAAGCTTTAAGATCCAATATTGCATAACTTTTCTATTACAGCAATATTATTTTCCTGCCACAAAAGCATAACAGCTGTACTGACAATGTGCTTAATATGTAGTTTTGCAGGAGGAGTAGATTTCTGGGATAAATAGCAGGTTAAAGTCAATGCCAGTAAAGTTCAACTTTGGGACAGGTCCAGAAAACATGGATGCCATTTGCTGGTGCTGAAGTACATCTATCACACTGGCTCATTTTGTGCAGTTTGTAGGGCATACAGATGGTGGATGAAAAGGAACGGAGAGTGGAGATCATGTGTGCTAATGATTTTACAAAAGAATGTTTCCTCCACTTACTCAAAGTATTCTTTTGTTAATGAGGGTATGTCTCTGGACCATTTAGTTAAAGCCTTTTCAAAGAGTCTGGAAGCCTGCTTTTGTAAAAAAATTGTATAAACTCATCATCTGTTTTTAAGAGATAGTGAACACAGCAGTTTTTCGAGATGAAAGATAAATATACATTTATCTGTGTTAATCCAAGTTGTTCTTTTATGGCACGTCGACTGTAAGTTATCTATAGTAGTAACAATTATGTACATAAGGGAATATTTCAAGTGATACAAGTGATCATACACCTGAAGAACATACTTTAAAGTGGTAGTAAAGTCCCTATCTTAACTTGTACCTACAGGTAAGCTCACAATCAGGCTTACCTGTACGTACGATGAAGATCTCCTAAACGTGCACCGTTTAGGAGATATTTACATTGACAAAAGCCGATGACATCACCCGCACATGCACAGTGACGCTCTGCATTCAGGCCATACAGTATGCTGGAATATACTATGGAGTGCATACTAGCAAATTATTGGATAAACCTGCAGGGGGTCCTTTTTTTTTTTTTTTCTTCTTGGTGACTTCGCTACTGGTGCTTACCACCACTTTAACCAGTGCCCACCATGTTCCGTTCTCATATTCATATACAGTTTTAAGTTGTAGATTAACCAAGTGGGACATGTTGGGTGAGAATATGTGAGGCATGTTGGGTCAGACCATAAGATCAAGTGTTTCCCCTGAAAACTCTTGTCTTGCGCCAAACCATTATACCTAGACAAAGGAGATAGTGAGTTACATTTGTGAAGAGGAAGCCTGAACAGCTGATTAGCCAAACCCTAGTATGAAACTTGTAAAGAATCTGGAAGTACTGTGGCCATATTTTTATGGAGGGACAACCATTGACACAAGTCATTTGAGTTGGCCAAGGATAATGTTGGAAATCTGTCTCAAAAAGGCCTCTCTCGTCCAAGTCTGCATGTAGACCAGCTCTATACATATTTATGATCATTCTACTTCAACTAAATGAAAAAGAAAAATAATTTAATGTTGGGAATTACTTGTGAGTAGTTGCACCATTGATTAGTATTATTATACAGGATTTATATAGCACCACCAGTTTGTGCAACACTTTACAATATAAAGGGAGACAGTAAGATTAAAATACAGTTCAATACAGAAGGAAAAGGAGGGCCCTGCTCATGGAGCTTACAATCTAAAGTGAGGGGAACGGTGGTACAGAAGATAATGGCTGCAGACGATGAACTGATGGAGGTGTAGAGGTGGTATTGGAAGCTATTTGATATTATCAACTGGCCCAGGGTCCAGGTGTAGAGTGAGAATTAGAGGGGCCCACCCAAGGACAGAGCATTGGGGTACCCCAACAGAAAAAGAAAGAGGACCGGATGAGATAGAGCTGTATGTGACATTGAGATAGGTAGGAGAACAAGGTCGCAGAGGCCAAGAGAGTGGCAATTATTGAGGGGGAGTGGGTGCTCAACTGTGTCAAAGTCAGCAGAAAGGTCTAAGAGTAGGAGTATAGAGAAACTGATGTTGGTTTTGGCAGTTAGTAGGTCATTAGTGAGTTTTAGTAGGGCGGATTCAGTGGAATGTTGCAGGTGGAAGCCAGACTGTAGGGGGTGGAGCAGGTTGTTATCAGTGAGGTAACAACTCGGTTGTGGACATGGTGTTCAAGAAGCTTGGAGGCAAACTGGATTAGAGAGATGGGTCTTAAGTTGTTCAAACAGGTGGGGTCCAGTGAGGATTTTTTTTTGGGTGGGGGTAGCTAGCGCATGTTTGAGAAGGGAGGGAAAGATGCCAGTGGAGAGGGAGAGATTGAAGATGTGGGCTAGAGGGTGAAGAATACAACAGGAAGGGGGCCATACTAGTTGTGAGGGGACAGGTGGTGAGGTGGGCCTCAAAAAGGAGTTTAACAACTTCCTCAGTGGTAACAGTGTCAAAAGGAGGAAAGTATGGCGTATGGTGTTGGACCTGGTATGTCAGTTGGAGGAGAAAGCAGGACACTGGAGATCTCATCATGAATTTTATTGATCTTGTTTTTGAAATGGTTGGCAATCTTCTTGGCAGTAAGTTAGTGTGTGAACAGAGTGGCGGGTGTGAAGTAGGTAATTAAAAAAACAAAAGTGTTGACGAGAACTGGATGAGAGGGTTTTGATAAGAGTGGTGTAGTAGGTTGGTTTAGCAGTGTGGAGGCAGGAGTTGCATTTAAGAAAGGCAGATTTGTAGAAGGTGAGGTCTTGCAGGGACATAGTTTTACTCCGCACTCACTCAAGAGCAAGGCTGTGTCTCAAGACTTCTGGTGTCTCCTGTTTGCCAGGGTTGTTGCAGGCGAGGCCTCGTACTGCATGCAAAGAGGAGCAAGTGTGTCCTGGGAGGATGAGAATTAGTTGTTGTAGACAGAAGTAGCCAGGACTGGGCAGGACAGGGGTGCGATTTTGTCATAAAGGCAGTTAGAAGCAAAGGGAAGAAGGAAGGGTTGAGGTGACGAAGGTTTCTACAGGTAACTGTTTGTTCGGTGGAGGTGTAGGAGGGTTGGAGACAGGAAGAGTGTGAAACTGATATGGGTGTGAGCTGAGAGATGAAAAGGGGTGATAGAGAGGTTGCAGGGAGTGCAAAGGATGAGAGAATGCAAGGTTAAGGGTGCAGCCAATGGAATGAGTGGTGGTTTGCGTCCATTGTGTTAGGTTAAAAGAGGAAGCTAGGATAAGTAGTTGAGAGGTAACTGAGGTGTTATTATTGGGATGTTAAAGTAACCGAGGATGATGGTGGGTACTTCAAAGGAAAGAAAGTAGGGTCGCAATGTGGAGAAGTCATCGAGAAGGTGTGACACTGGTCTATAAATGACTGAAATGCTCAGACAAACTGGAGAAAACAGATGACTACAGTGTGCTTCAAAAGAGCAGAGGAACAGAGAGGGAGGTGTAGGAAGAACCTGGAAGGTGTTTTGTGGGAAAAGAAGTCCAACTCCACATCCTTTTCATCCATTAGGTCTGGGTGAGTCCAGTGGAGGCCACCATGGGAAAGGGCAGCTGGAGAGGCAGAGTTGGATTCCTGGAGACAGATTTACCCCAATATGCTGAGGGAGTTTGATTGGAAAAAGGTCATTGACAGAAACAGGTTTATTAGTGACTAAGTGGGCATTCCAGAGGGCACATAAGGAAGGGGGGGCTGGCTTATGGAAGCAGGGGAATTGAAATAAGAGAGTGAGGGTTGCGGTTTCTGCCAGAGAAGGGTGACTGCCTGGGGGTGAGAGTTAAATGGTGTACGGTCAGGATTTGGGGCAATATCCCCATAAATTAGGAGTAAATTAGGAACTAGAGGAACTAGAAGCCCTACACAAAAATGAAAAATAACCACCTAGCTGGAGTGGAAGAGAAAGGAGGAACGCCATAGAGTGACCGCCCTTTGAGGAAACAGATGAGGGGTCAGATCCCAATGTTCTAACTGAGGTGAAAAAAATGATACCACCTTTGGAAGAAAAGATAGTCTTGCGCATAAGAATACTTTGTCTTTGTAAAGAATGAGAAACAGAGATCTGTCAGTTCAGAGATATGTCTGACAATAACCAAAAAGGCTACTTTGCAGGAGAGGTCATCTAAGGGGATATCCCTGATGGGTTCAAACTGTGATCTTTGAAAGGGAGAAAGAACCAAGTTGAGGTCTCAAGAAAGCAGAGAATGCTTTAAGGAGGCCTGATCTGAAAAACATCTCAAATAAAGGATTTGACCAAGGAACAAAACCTGTCCTTTCAGAGTGCTTAAGGCTAAGTGCTGGTCGAGTCCTGATTGTTGGAAAGCCAAAATGCAAGACACCAAGTAATCTTACAGGAACTGAAGTGCCTGTGCTTACACCAGGCAAAGAAGGAAATACATATGCAATAATAGATCTTTCTGTAAGTTGCTTTTCTTGCTTTTAGCAATATAGGAATGATGAACTCAGAGACCTCTCTGTCCCTTAAGACCTTGGTTTCAACAGCTAGTGTCTGAGAAGTAGAATGGAAAAAAGGGCCCTGAGACAGCAATTGTGGCCTGTCAGGGGTCATCGTCTAGTAGTCTTATTATGTCTATGTCTGTGTATCAGGCTCTTCTGGGCCACTTTGGTGCATTGAGAATCACTTTTTTCTTCTCCTGCACTTTTGTGTGGAACAGATGAGGTAGAATTCGCACTGGAGGGAAGGCATAATTTAACCTGAACTCAGACCAGGGGATTATTATGGCATCAAAAGCCAGTGTTAGAAGATCCTTGCTCCTGGCCACAAACAGAGGTAGCTTGTCTCAAAGGAAGCTACCATATAGACTAGAACATCCATGGAAGATCTCATCAAATGATGTCTCTTTGACCTCAATCCCCAAATGTATGTCAGGAAGAGAGCAAAAGGGGAAGTTCCGCTTTAAGCACCCCCCCCAAATATGCCACATTGCCATATGCCTAGTTTTGAAAGGTACCTGCTCCCATTCCCGCCCGGGCCGCCTAGGTGGCTCGAACGGAAGTTCTCCTCTCCCCCACCCTCCTTGCAATCTTCTGGGACACATCACAGGTTCCAGAAGATTGTCTGAACAATGGGGAGACGCTGCGCGACTCGCGCATGCACAGTGCGCACCCGGCTGTGAAGCTGCAAGCTGTCACAGTTGGGTGCCCACACTTGCAATGCCAGCACCGCAGAGAGGCGAGGGAGAGAAGTAAGTGTTGGGACGGCTGCATTGCTGGACTGTGGGACAGGTGAGTGTGTGTTTCTGAACACATACACTTTTTGTAGCTGCTGACTTAATAAACACAAAGATGAGTGGAACTCCGCTTTAAGATGTATCCAGGATGAGACCTAAGTATTCCAAGTGAAGTGAAGGCTGAAGAGCAAATTTTTAGAAGTTGATCACCCAACCAAAAGCCTGGACCATCTGAATTATCCAGTGGACATTTTCAGACAGGAGAAAAGTCCTTTTGGAGAAGGTTATCTAGATAACATGTTACCTGTACGCTCTAAGAAGATTATGAAGAGGTGCAAGGACCTATGTGAATACTCTGGGAGCAGAGTATAGACCAAAAGGCAGTGTGACAAACTAGATGTAATTTTCACTTACTGCAAAACGTAGAAAGCACTGATGAGGTGGATAAAAGGGAATATGCAAACAGGCATCTCGGAAGCCTACAGATGCCAGTTTTCCCCTTGTCTCAGACAGGCAATAACTGACCTTAAGGATTTCATGCATAATTTGGAATTTGAAGGTATTTGTTGAAAGATTTTAGGTCCAGAATAGGACAAATACCCCTGCTGGGCTTTGATACCATGAACAGGTTTGAAAAGTACGTTGGAAACTGTCCTCTAGAGGTATTGGCACAAGTACTTCCTGGAAAAGGAGATGGTTTAGAGCATTCTGCAAATCTGACTGTCCTTGGTTAGATTTTGGGATTGATTTGAGGGGAGAAAGCAGTGAGGGGCTAAAGTTTTGAACTCTATTTTGTAACCATTTTAAACCACTGATTCAACTCACAGGTCTGTGACATCTTTTATATAAAAATATCCATACCTGAAATGTATCTTTAAACACAAGATGTGCATTGGTAATTTTTCTTTTACAATATTTACATGAATAAGAAGAAATGACAACCACCAGGTGTACAAAATTATGTTTAAAATTAAACATAGCTTGAGATCGCCTTTATGTTGATCTCTGAAACGTCTGATAAAAATATGTTTTATGACAGCGTGTAAGGAAAGGCATGCCAATAACTGTCAAGTATGTTTACATTGTGATCAGTTGTGATTGGACACAGCTGATCACATGGTAAAGGGCCACTGTGATTGGCCCTTTACCCCAAAATGTAATCAGGATCACAGACCGCACTGGATGCATGCCACAGCGGGTGTGCGGGGAGCATGGTCCTGGGAAGACATGAATAAGTGCCCTCCCAGAACTGGACGACTGTACTGTAGCCGTCATTTGGCTATAGCCTGGTTAAGAAGTGGTTAAAGGATTAGTTCACTTTTGGAACATATTACATGTTCCACCCATTTTTAGGGAGGAACATGTAACATGTTCCAGCATCCGCAGCTCCCCCCCCCCCCCGCTCTTCTCCCTAGGACATCGGGCGGGGGATCTTCCCCCTGCACTCACTGACACTATTTGAAAAAAGCGTGGCCGTGCTATGCTCCACCCACACAACCTCGTAATTCATTCATAGTTTCCTGTGAATTAATGCCTAAAAGGTCAGTCAGCCATTGCAGCTGACAGCTTGTAGTTTTCAATGAGCTGTTAGTGTGTCCTTGTAGTCCATTGATCTTTTTGCTCTCAGGTAATGAGATACAAGCAGACAGCTATCCTGAGAGTCTGCAGGAAATTGCACCTGTGATCTGCTGATCACGGGTGCAGTGCTCTTCAGGCTCCTTAGAGACAAAAAAATCATTGCACATTATTTTAACTGCAAAAAAATGTGCATTTATTATATATATTTTTTAAAAGGTGAATGTATCCTTTAAAGCAGACCTTTCCTCCCCTTTCACCTAAAAATCACATCAGCATACAGCTCTGCATGCTAATATGGAATCCTCTTACATCCATTAGTTTAAGATTTTTTTGCTTTTACTTACAGTTACTGTTTTTTCTGCCTCTTAGTTGATTGAAACATTTGTGCTGTAACAAGGACCTCACAGCTGCATTGTGAGAAATTTCTGTTATATGTTTCAGGAGGCAGACCTAGAGTTCTAAGCAAAGTTTCAAGAAGTAAAAGGAGATAAATTAAGTGTCCCTTAGCAAAAAATGGCCACTGGGCGAAAAAAATAAAAAGAGTATATAAAGAATAAAAATGATCTACACTGAAAGTGACAATAGTGGGTCACATCTCTGTCTCACCCTGCACAACGATTTTCTAGTTCAAGGGTTCACAATCTAAAGCTGGGCACACACTTACATTTAATTTTCATTCATTGAATGAAAAAAAAAAATAAAACAGACAGATCCCTGCAACACGAGTGATGTTAATGCAGGGATCTCTCCTGCTGAGACATTGTATTTTGACAGGGGAGACCCCCCCCCCCATCCTGCCAGTATACACTGATCAGCGCTTACAGCCATTGGCTGCAAGTGCTAATCGAATGTTGTTTTCCAGCATGTCCCTGCAACAGAAGCCAGTCATTAGCAACTAGCAAAGTACAAACTACAATCACAGTTCAGAATAAGTACAAATTAACGATAATATTATCTGGAGTCAGTGGAGGCTCGTCCATAGGGGCTCCTGGGGCAGCGCCCCATCAGTTTTTGTTGCAGGAAAATAAATAAATGAATTAGTTAAAAAAAATAAACTATATAATTCTTTTTTTCTTTTGTAAAATGGGTTCTGTGCCTTTAAATGCTAGTCCTACACTTGCTGTTCCCTTCCCCATTGTTATACCTCTCTCCCTCTGCTGCTGTTGCTAGGTAGATCAGAAAAAAAAATGTCTATGATTTTTTCCTAATCTGCCTAGCAACAGGACGTCTGCCCGAAAAATTATTTCCAAGTGCATTTAGGAACACTGAGTAAACCATCTCTGCACGCTCATTGGTTGCTTGCCAGTTTCCTATTGAGTTATATGGAGTTCAATTGGGTGGGTCTTGGTACCGACCTGAATTGCTCCCTGAGCCTGAACAGAGAAGAGGAGGTGTCCCTGGGTTCCCCGCAGCTCCCAGGTGGTCAAAATCATATCCTGGGCCCCATCAGTTCCTTCAGAGGGTCTCGGGAGGCTGTAGTATGGAGGGACTATTTTTTTAAGGGCCGTGCTGCGGATTAACACCATCCAGTGCTGCATTTGCCGAAGATCAGATTAAGGTTCCGGCTGGGCCGACTCAGTGGAGTGATATCACAAGGCACTCGAGTGAGTCAGTCAGCAGCTTCTTCACTGCCTGCCTCCTTCAAGAAGTAGGTTCTGAGGAGAGGGCAGGCTCCTTCATGCAAATTGCCAACAGCCATGAAGACACAGAGAGGGACAGGCAGCACAGCAGGCTCCAGCCTGTTAAAGTCTGAGGAAAGTGGGGACCATCACTGCAGTGAATTCTTCTTCTCCATAAAGGTACAGTGATTAAAACACCCCCCCCCCCCCCGGTATTGTGTGATTATCATGGTGATAATGATGATTATCATCATAAAGGGACAGTGAAATCATGCATCCTTAGGTCTCATTTAGGGTCCAATCATACATGGTGCTGCAGATATGTGTCTCTTGTGCAGGGCCGTCTTTTATCAGCACGGGGATGCACACAACACTGTGCCACCGTTCCATTCATTTTTATTGGGATATTATTATATTTTATTGGCTTTTGTGCCGATCAGTTACTTTTTCTCTTTGTCACACTATACATCTTAGTATATATCCCATAATAGGACCCCTATTATGGGATATATACTGAGTCTGAGAGACACCTTAATATGGGATATACTGAGAGTGAGAAACCACCAGTGGGATATATACTAAGAGACCCCCTATTTTTTCATAGCGGCTCTCTCAGTTTCACCCATATTAAGGGGTCTTATGAGAAGTGGGAGGGGTCAAAAAAGAAGGGCGGGCTCTGGTGCCCCACCATCTTAAAACTTCACCAGCCGCCACTGTCTGGAGTACTTTGGCAATCAATTACAAATGATATGCACAAATTCCCAAATATAAGATTCTGGCAGAATAGGAAAAGAATTCTGTTATTAAACTGAAAAAAGGTTTTTCCCGGGTTGCTTAATAATTCTCAGTCACAGTGACAGTGGGATCACTTCCAAAAGGTAATAGGGATGAGAGAACAAGT
Source organism: Glandirana rugosa (assembly GCA_018402905.1). Classification (NCBI taxonomy): domain Eukaryota; kingdom Metazoa; phylum Chordata; class Amphibia; order Anura; family Ranidae; genus Glandirana; species Glandirana rugosa. The sequence goes on from BLSH010521002.1 coordinate 1,317,962, forward strand.
ACAGCTCTTTCTACCATGAACAGATGACAGTTTGGACCATGCTAGAGCAAATAATCTCTCTCTGGGGAGCCAAGAAATACACAGGGACTGCTCATCTAAGCCTAAACTGTGCAGAATCCTGTGATTGGAGATAAAAACACAGCATCTTGCATGCCAAAACACAGAGACAAAAGTTTCAGACTATAAAAACAGGTCAAGGGAAGAACAATGTAACAAACATTCCAAATATGGATTTTCAAAATTTACAATACCTTAGAAAGCAAACAGTATATAAAATGTATACAATGCTATATAATACTTAGGAAATGCTATATAAGTAAAATTGTCATTAAAAACTATTGCTTTATTAAATGATTCCTCAATTTGGATATCTGTGCAGGCTCGCTTCCTGGGTTAAAGCAGCATTAAACCCAAGAGCAAACACTTATTATATTGCAGCATTCTTCGATGTGATGGCTGCATTAATTGCCCTTTTTTTCAGATTTTCTTTCTTCTTGTTTTCATCTGGTGATCCAGCCGGCAAGTCTGTTTTTCAAAAGCACAGCTTTTTTCAGCTCTCCAGCAGAATGTATCAGTTTACATGGATGAGACAAACTACTTCACACTGGCACGGGTGATTAAAGTGATCAGCTTTTATTTATTAATGCAAAACCTTTATCCCAAAAGGGAAAAAAAGTGTCTAAAGATTTAAAGTGTGAGCTGGAGTCTGGATTCAATTTGTTGGTGGTTCTAAATCTGCTAATACATTTAACACTGCTGTGCCCCCTGTACTTAGTCCTCCAGAGTTGTGTCTCACTACTACAGAAGGTGTGTTACTGGCCAGGTTACCAGATGACAACAGAGGAGAAAAAACAAGCAAAAGAAAACTGTTGCAGCTGCTACATCTTAGGCCTCATGCACACAGGACGTCAGTGCTACAGCAGCACTAAAAATGCGTGTTTTGCCATTAACTGTTTGCTGCGTTTTCCCGCATTCGCATTTTTTGACGTTTTTCCATTAAAAACTGCCTAAACTGTAAAAACACCTAAAAACGTCAAACGCGGCTAACGCGTTTAGCCGCATTTGTACCGTTTTTCATTTTTAATGCTCCTGGAAGCACAACAGCAGCTCTAAAAACATCCTGTGTGCATGAGCCTTAATGATTGGTAAGCTGCAATATAATGCATATTTGGTTTTGTGTTTAACCACCTCAATACAGGCAGCTTTCACCCCCTTCCTTCCCAGACCAATTTTCAGCTTTCAGTGTTCTCGTACTTTCAATGACAATTACTCATGCTACACTGCACCCAAATTAAATTTTAATCATTTTGTTCACACAAATAGAGCTTTCTTTTGGTGGTATTTAATCACTACTGGGTTTTTTATTTTTTGAGATATAAGCGAAAAATGAGCAAACATTTAAAAAAAAAAAACAATATTTTCTACATTCTGTTTTAACCACTTGCCGACCGCCGATCGGCATCTGACGGCGGCAAAGTGGCTCGTTCCCGCAAATCGCCGTGTCCAGGGGGGGGCCAGGGAGCGGGTGCGGCGGCTTCGATTGCCGCCGGCCACCCACGATGCCCCCCCCGGAGCGAAGGAGCGGAGGTCCGTGTATGTAAACACGGACCTCCGCTCTGTGTGAGGGGGAAGGGCTGTGATCACAGCCTTCCTTTACGTGAAGGCTGTGATAACTTCCCTTCCCCAGATAGGCAGTCCCCCATACAGTTAGAACACGCCCAGGGAACATAGTTAACCCTTAGCGCGCCCCCTGCAGGTTAACCCCTTCACTGCCAATGGCATTTACACAGTAATCAGTGCATTTTTATAGCACTGATCGCTGTATAAATGCCAATGGTCCCAAAAAAGTGTCAAAACGCTCCGACATGTCCGCTGCAATATCGCAGTACCGCAAAAAATCGCAGATCGCCGCCATTTTTAGTAAAAAATAAAAAAAATTAAAAACCCCAAAAATGAATTCTCATCATCCGTAAACGCGACCACTTTTGCGCAAACCAATCAATAAACGCCGATTGCGATTTTTTTTATCGCAAATATGAGGAAGAATATAAATCGGCCAAAAACCGTGGAAAAAAATGTTTTTATATATTTTTTTTTGGATTTGTATTTTAGGAAAAAGTAAGAAATTTGGGTTTTTTTGCAAAATTGTCGCTCTTCTTTTGTTTATAGCGGCGATCAGAAATGACGCAGCGGTGATCAAATACCACCAAAAGAAAGCTCTGTTTGTGGGAAAAAAAGGACGCAAATTTTGTTTGGGTACAACGTCGCACGACCGCGCAATTTTCAGTTAAAGCGACGAAGCGCCGAATCGCAAAAAGGGCTCCGGTCCTAAAGCTGGAAATCCTTCCGGGGCTGAAGTGGTTAAAAGAAATCCAATATAATCAAATTTCGTCATTAATTTTGGCCAGAATGTATTCTGCTATATGTCTGGTAAAAAAATCCCGATAAGGGCCGGTTCACACTACTCCGATCTCAGAGATCGTCTCAGAGATTGTATGTGATTCGCACCGCACTGCAGCATGAGTCACATGCGATCTCTGTGCAATGCAAATTCAGCCATAGAGATTGTATAGCTGAATTCACATAGAAATCAGCGCAAACTCGCCCAGGACCCTTTTTTTCGCAGGGGCAGAATCGGATTGCATGGTGGTTCAATCCGATTCCTCTCGAGTTTGCAGTTCGCACTGCGATATGCGAACAGATTTGGGGGTGTCATTAACTTTGTACTGACACTCCCCACAGTTCGCATAGTACAGTGTGAACTGCCACCGGGAGACATGCAATGCGGGAACCCACAGTGGATTCTCAGGGTTCCCACATCGCTGCAGCGTGAACTGGCCCTAAGTGTATGATAACATGTTGGTGTGAAAATAAGGAATGAGCCAAAAAATGGTAATACGAGATCTGAATTATAGTGTGTGCCATCATCCGAAAAGAGACAAAGCCCCGCGAACCCGGTCAAGAGCTTTACACCATCCACAGCCTACATGCCAAGGGCCGGTGGTACCCCCTGTGGGGACCATTCCAGGCACTATATGTAAAAATTATTGGAGCTTGTACCCAATGCTGTATCTTTTATTTTATTGTGTGTTTCCGTATGTCATATTTTTCTAATAAATGTGCCGTGATAGTCCATGCCTACTCCAATTATGGTGTCTGGGTGCTAGTGGGACACCCATACCCCATATATCCCTTGTTCAAATGTTGGTGTGAAAGTTATAGAGTCTACAAGCTATGCTACATATCAGTGAAAATTGATCAATCCTGATGTACTGACGGCCTATCTCATCTCTTGAGGCCCTAAAATGTCAGGACAGTACAAATACCCCCCCCCCCCCCAAATGACAGTACAAGGTATTTAGTAAGAGGCATAGTGAGTTTTTTGACGATACTATTTTTTTGCCCACAATAGTTTGGAAAATGAAGATATTTATTTATTTTTTTCCCCCACAAAATTGTCCTATTGAGTTATTTCTCACACATGGCATAGATAAACTTGCAATTACACCCAAAAATATATTCTGCCACTACTCCTGAGTATGGCGATACCACATGTGTGAGACTTTTCCACAGCATTGCCACATACAGAGGTCCAACTGCAACATGCATCAGGTGTTGTAGGAGCATAAATTACACATTTAGTTTCCTGAGTACCTATCACAGTTTTGAAGGCCCTGGAGCACCAAAACAATGGAATTACCCACAAAATGACCCAATTTTGGAAAGAAAACAACCCAATGTATATTCTACGAGGCATAATGAGACTTTTAAACATGTCATTTTTTCCCACCACATGGCAAAAATTACACTCCAAAATACATTCTACTACTTTTCTTATGGCGATACCATGTGTGAGACTTTTACACAGCCTGTCCACATACAGAGGCCCAACATCCAAGTAGCACTGTCAGGCATTCTAAAGGCATAAATTACACAGTTTACAGAATACCTATCACATTTTTGAAGGCCCTGGAGGACCAGGACAATGGAATTAGATGTGGCAGATGATCACAGACAGATGTGCACCAGATGTGCGCAGATGATCGCAGACAGATGTGCACCAGATGTGTGCAGATGATCACGGACAGGTGTGCGCCAGATGATCACAGACAGATGTGTGCCAGATGATCATGGACATATGTGCGCCAGATGCGTGCAGATGATCACAGACAGATGTGTGCCAGATGTGTACAGATGATCACGGACAGATGTGAGCAGATGATCATGGACAGATGTGCGCCAGATGTGTGCAGATGGTCACGGACAGATGTATGCAGATGATCACGTACAGATGTGTGCCAGATGATCACAGACAGATGTGTGCCAGACGATCACAGACAGATGTGCACCAGATGATAACAGACAGATGTGCGCAGATGATCAGACAGATGTGCACCAGATGATCACGGGCAGATGTGCGCCAGATGATCACAGACAGATGTGTGCCAGATGATTACAGAGAGATGTGCGCAGATGATCACAGACCAATGTGCGTAGATGATCACGGACAGATGTGCGCCAGATTGTGCAGATGATCACGGACAGACGTGCGTCAGATTTGCGCAAAATTATCACAGACAGATGTGAACCAGATGTGCGCAGATGACCACGGACAGATGTTTGCAGATGATCACAGCCAGATTATCAGATATGTGCCAGATGATCACGGACAGATGTGTGCAGATGATCACAGACAGCGGTGCCAGATTATCACGGGCAGATGTGTCAGATGATCACAGACAGATCTGGCAGATGACCATGGACAGATGTGGCAGCTGTGCTAGATGACCACAGACAGATGTGCCAGATCATCACAAACAGATGTTCAGTGGTACAGTTGTTTACTGATACAGATGTGGGACAGGTGTTGGTGTTTTTCACTGTTTGGGGACACTGTTTGGGGACACTAGCTGGGTGATCAGTTTGTAAAACTTGTAAAAAACAGCTCATACACACTGATCCCCAGCTCGCAGATCCACTCTCCTTCTCCTCACTGTTCTGTGCGAGGAGAAGCAGAGCCGATCGGCTGGCAACGGCTCTCTGTTTACATTACATGACAGCTGTGATTGGACACAGCCGTCATGTGATCAGGAGGGCCAATCACAGAGCTCTCCTGTCGTGTGATGTTGCCCTGTCTCTTGGGGACATAGGCACATCGTGATCGCATGGCTGCGTGGACACACAGCCGCATGATCCCGCTCTTTGTGACGTCCTCCCAGGCTGTGTTTACATCACATGATGGCTGTGTACACAGCCATCATGTGATCAGGAGGGAAAATCACAGAGCCCTCCTACCGATCCGAGATGCGGCGTGTCTGGGGGACACAAGCGCATCGGGATCACGCGGTTCAGGAAGTCCACTCAGAAGGAGGCAGTGCACACCTGGCCTTTTATGTGCAGTGACCGGGTGGGAAGTGGATAATACCACTTTAAATAAGATCTGCTCCTATAAGTGCATATCAAGGTTAAAGTGAAACTAAACCCTACTAATGCTTTACACTCAAGGAAACTGCCACTGTAGCCTCTGTTTGATCTGCAGTTGCCATGTGATCAGTTATGACTCCTGCCATTTGATGGTTTGACACTTGGGTTGAGAGCCCAAGCAACTGTGACGGTTATCATTCATGGTATGCCTTGAATATAACGGTTTGAGAATTAATATGTTTAGCTCTGCTTTAAAAAATTAGACCAGTTTTAAGAAAAATGCAAACAACTACAGAGTTCTGTTATATGATACAGTTATGCACACTTTGAAGCTGTAAGGCCAGACAGTTGACAGGGTTTACAGCTACAGGGCGTCAGCTGTGTGCCGGATCACATATATATACGTGATTCCGGACTTCCGCCTGCAGGAGGCGCGCACTGCCGGTGGGCCACCTCTGCTGTGACAATTCACAGCAGAGGCTGATCTGCTGGTGCCAGGCATTTCAATGTCCTGCGGCACCTGCTGATCGTTGGCAATACACAGAGAACCGAGATATGCCTATATAAACAAGGCTTATCTCAGTTCTGACAAGGGGGAAGGAATGGATTTTGTGTTCCATTACTTCTCCTAGTAAAAGCAGCACACAGTTAACACACAAACACTGACTAGGCACACAGTTCACCCCTTGATCGCCATAGATGTTAACCCCTTCCCAGCCAGTGTCATTAGTACAGTGACAGTGCATATATTTAGCAATGATCACTGTATTAGTGTCACTGGTTCCAGGCAAAGTATCAAAAGTGTCAATTCGTGTCAAAACTTCCTCCACAATATCGCAGTCTCGCTATAAGTTGCTGATTGCCACCATTACTAGGATTAGAAAAAATAAATAAAAATTCCATAAATATATCACATAGTTTGCAGACGCTATAACGTTTGAGTAAACCAATCAATATAAGCTTATTGGGACTTTTTTTTACAAAAACTTGTAGTAGAATACATATTGGTCTAAATTTCTGAAGAAATTGTATTTTTTTTTTTTTTTTAAATATTGGATATGTTTTATAGCAGAAAGTAAAAAATATTTGAGTTTGTCTTCAAAATAGTCGGCTTTTTTTGTTACTAAAAAAAATAAAAATCGTAGTGGTAATCAAATACCACCAAAAGAAAGCTCTATTTGTAGGAGGAAAAATTATGTAAATTTTATTTGGGTACAGTGTAGCAATTTTAAGTTAAAATAACGCAGTGCCGTATCGCAAAAAAAAAGAGAGATAAATGACTGTGGTGAACAAAAAATTGGCAACATTACATACTTTCAACGGTTCTAATAGTTCTAGGGCTGGAATTAGAACTTCTGAGCTGCATCAGGGTCTACTCTTTTGACTATATCTAAATGGCAATTCCACAAAAGTCTATGGAAAACCCAAAACACCAAAGCAGCACAAAGCATGGTCAACAGATCGCAAAATGATGCAAACGGGGTGTTTATAGAACAGAAATAGAGGAGGTGGAATTGAGATATATTTTCATACTGCACTAATCTTACGCGGCTTAATCAATTTCTGCTTAGTGGAACTGTCCTTTAAAAAACATACCTTTCAGTTTATAGACTTCGCCATTGGCAGAATATACAACTATCATGAAGGGAGCCTCATCGCTCTGGGAAACCAACGATCCAGCTAAAGACAAGGACCCTCGGGGTTTCTGGTTTTTGCTTGCCTCTGTGACAAAATATTGGAGAATCCCAGACTCAAAGTCCAGTATAAAAAATCTGTAAAAGATACAAATGAAATATATATATATATATTCTTTTACATTCTAAAACGATAAACAAATCTTTCGATATCAAAAAGCAATAAAGATATAATTTTGTGACCTTAATACCCATTTATGCAGTCTGGAGGAACCAATGAAGCACAAGTCTTGCCAGTACATGTAATGGTTACCAAATTGCTAGTAACATACTATACATCACATATCACGGTTTATGCAAAAAAATATATAAACACATGATCATTATACAGGCAGTCCCTGGGTTACAAACAAGATGGGGTCTGTAGGTTTGTTCTTAAGTTACATTTGTTGGAACAGGTATATTTTTTAAGTGTAGCTCCAGCCAAAAAAAATATTTTTAAGTTTTTTTGGATAGCATAGGGAAGGGCTAACACCCCTGTAATGTTTGTTTTGCTGCCTGTGCCCCTTTTCAGAAGATTTCACCTCACTTTCTATCCCTGTGACCATTGGATTTAGAAAATTTTGGGTTGTTGTGGAAACAAGGATTGGTGATCAAGCTCCAGTGGAGACCCCTTTTTCCCATAATGACTCTTACAGGAGTGAATTTCCCTTCCTAGGGGGAGATTTCCTCTCACTTCCTGTTGTCTCCCTCCGTTTGTAAGTAGGAGTTGTTTGTAAGTCGGATGTTTGTAACCCAGGGACCGCCTGTATTTGTCGTTGTCCTAAAAATATATTTCTGTATAAACTATATGACTCCGATACATCTCATTGTTTTTTTCATCGGTCTTCTAATATTGGCTTCAAATGGGCCATAAGGTTACCCCTCGGCTGGGCTTCAGAGATACATAATGTTAAAGTGAACTTGTATTAGCCCATTCTTAGAAAAGTAACAGGATCTCTGTAGTCCCTATGGCTACTTTAGGTTGGTGGTTACGGCTACAATATGGGTTACAGCAAATCTGTAACTACAGGTGACATCTAAGGATATGCTCATAATTGAATACTATGCACTGGCTGTTAAAATGCCCTATTTAAAAGGTATTTCTTATGGCCAACCTTCGCAAACGACGACATAGGGATACAGCAGGCACTAGGATTTTGGGGGCTTCCAAAATGTGAATGCTGGTTTTTCTAGTAATTCATACAGAATGGAATCTTATGATGTTTAGCATTCAATAATGAACTACTTTCTGTTGTAAAAAAAAAAAACTAATAATAGTTTAACCCATACTGTAACCCTTACAAAATAAAAGTTGCTGAGCGCAATACCATTATTTTGCTTTATGATGGCTGCAGTACTTGGGCTGAAGGGAATTCTGTTAGAGGTGGTTGCCTTTAATAGACATTTCATCACTGCTCACTAGCTTTTAAGAATTTAAGATAGCTGCCATACCTAACAACACGGTCCATCGTAATCCAAAAAAAATGAATTTTTAATATCTTCCTTTCATTATTTATGAAATCTAAAGCAGGGCAATTACCCCCTCCTCCCTGTTATCCATCAGATGAATCCATCACATTTATGCAAGCACAGGAAAGTTATTTCCATGGCCTAGCAAGGTGTGCAATACCCTCTGCCCATATTTAAGCCTTCTGAATTTATACTTCACACCTTTGAGCCTCTTCAGATGAATGTGACTGTGCAAGTGTTTTAAAGATAACATATCGATCACCCATGGCACTGGCGAATCTAACTGTCAAAACGGTTAAAATTCACACTCGAAAAGGAAATGTATACATAATGAGCATGTAAATCATAAATATTCCTTCTGGTTACTTCTAAAACAAGCCCAACGACTGTGAAAAGCAAGAAAAAAATGTAATATCAGTAATGATCACAAGATGTCAATATGGACACATCCTATTCAAGTTTGTAAATATATAGGCATGTGTTCAGTATTTAATTACTATTATAAGGAGGTGATCATGTAATCGTTTTCATTTATTGCCTTTTCTCAAAGTTATAAAACGTGGAGGAAAACGTGTGCACAGGGCCCCAGGCAAGCAAAGGCAACCCAATAGGGTGGCAAACACAAATGGAAATGGTAGGAGGATACAGGAGACCAAACACCCTTCTCTGAAGGACATCTAACATTATTAACAACAGAATTATTTGTCATAGATTGGATGAGACCAGTGCCAAACTTCTCACCGTTGCAAATAAACCACGGATCTGTCTCCCTCAATTATTCATCAGCTTAGCATAGGCCAACAAAAGAGACATCTGCATTTTCACACCGGAAAGTTCTTAACACATTTTCAGTTGGCAAGAAAATTGACATGCAACAGCACAAAAAGACCTCAAAAAGGTCAATAAGTACCCAATGGTTTATTTTGTGGTGGATATGGCTTCACTCTATAAATACAGTATATCCTCATACAGCCAGAATCTCAATTACTGTGCCCTACTATACACACCAATATCTCTCCAAGATCACCGAAAACGTTGAAACTCAAAAACAAATACTAATTTAAAAGGTATTTTCTGAAAAGTGCATGTATACTTTCCCCAAAGTGCTCAAGTGTCATAAATAAATACGAAATATATGTATCAGTTAATCATATAAGAAATGACTAAATATACATCACCAGAGTATGAAATAAATAAAAACTAAATAAATTTAAATTAAAGATATTGTGTGAGTAAATAACTGTGATCATCTTTGTTTTAATAAATATATAGAATAGCCTCGCGGCCGCCTAATTTGTCTTATTAAATATCCGCCTCTGATAATAATCACAGATCCCCTGCCCTCAGCTTAGCACATTGATATCAGGGAAGCAGGCTGCGAGTGGGAAGGGAACAGTGTGATCGGAGCGAAGCTCACTGAGCGCTCCAGATCACAGAGAGAGAGAGACGCTCAGCTCATCAGAGCGAGCAGTGAGTGCTGACCCCTCCCCCTGCAGCCCGCACAGCCAGTCAGGGGACAGCTGCAGCTGCTTTCTCCTCCCCCCATCCTCTCCTCCTGTGTCAGCCCCGCCCACACTTCCCGACATGCAGACTTCTGTAAGAGAAGGAGATGTGGGCGGGAAGATTCAAGAGTACAGCCCAGCCCAGCACATGGGAAGAAAGATGGAGTCTCATCCATCCATCCATGCAGTCCCTCCTGCCTTTCAGTGAGTACTCTGATGTGGGGGTCTCTCTCTCTCCCCCCTCTCCCCCCCCCTCTCTCTCTCCTCTCTCCCTCTCCCTGTCTCTCCCCTCTCTCTCTCCCCCCTCTCTTTCTCTCTCTCTCTCCCCCCTCTCCCCCCTCTCTCTCTCCC